>JBBPRR010000292.1:0-28632 GCA_038093115.1 Hortiboletus flavorubellus
TACGCCCATGGCCAAACCTGTTGAATGTCTGAGATATGTTCCCTAATCAGCAGTAAAACTTCCTACCGATAGCCCAACCAAAGCTACTGGAGATATAATTCTATCATCAACGTCAACAATGAGCAATTCATGAGTGGGTCTCAGCACTGACTCCCTGGGGACTGGAGGAGACGGCGGGTTTGGACGATAGAACGGCTTGACAGTTACCACCACAACCGAAGATGACGAGAATCATAGTTCCAAGGAATTCAGCAGCTGGCTCTCGTATATGCCCCCTAATGAGGTGTATGAGGAGAACCGAGAAAGCTTAAAAGTCTGACCAACCTGATCCTTGACCAACGGTTAGGATACCGCGTACAGTGTTCACAGTCTGTGAAGGCAAGATGTGTCACATTGGGGTCGCGAGCACACGTGCTCGATGTCTCAGAGACGCGCACTAAGGGCCTTTCAGCAAGTTCAGACATATCGTGAAAGGGGCGGCGAAAGGAGGGTGAAAGGAGGGGGGATGGTCTACCACACTCGGAGATAGAGCTCTCTCTCGAGTTTTATATAGGCGGAACGGACCAACCCCTCGAATATCATTCGTGCCGAGAACGTAAATGGTTGACACAAACGGGTGTACAGACGGCCCCATCGTGGACAAATCGGAGAGATCCCATTTAATTCCAGGGCCGAGCGCTGAGCGCTGAACACGTTCATCTGTGGTGAACCGAGCAAATACCTGCGTAATGATTCGGAAAGATTAGTAAACCCCGAAGCACTGACCTCATCAAACTAATCCTCATTCAGCTAAGGCGAGAGCGCCAAGCGTCATGATGCTAGTTTTCTCGAACTTTGTTCGATGCTTTGGGCGGAGGGGTCGTAAGTTGTACAGCATGCTGGAAATTAACACCTCGTTAAAATATATTTCAAAGAAGTCCGACCCTAGTCTAGGCCATACCATCAAAGTTCCTTCCCGTTCTATCCCCTGCTGTGGGATGGGCCGCTGGCTACTTTCTCGTGCCAGTGACATCATCGGCTGGGCTTGACGAGAAACTACGAACCGAATGATATGCCGCTCCGAGGCAGAAGACAAGGCGGAACCTTTCTGAAGTTCTGCCACTACACACTATCTCCAAGCTGGAAACCTTTAGCGCTTTCAGTAGAAGCAAAACACACACTTTTACCTTGGGGTTGTCGCATGTTTGTAAAAAAAAAAAAAACCCTGTTTAATTAAAGCCGTGCCTTGCTACCATGGAACAGATAGGGGTAAATACTGATATGAATTGTTATGTTTATATTTATTTTATTTTATCAAATTTTCATAATTTCATTCTCTCGTTCTCAAGCGAAGCAAAGACTGCGCCTCCAAGTTCTCTATAGGTTAAGAACAATTCCTCGCTGGCAATTGTGTCCACCCCATAACATCGAATGACCAGACCGTCGGAATTCTGAGCTTGGGTGGACCCATCTTCCGCTGTCACCGCCCCGAACCCTACGGGCACGGTACATTTCACGGTTGACAGTGCTAAGCGTGACGCTGTACCTCCACACTTGCTTAACCACTCGCCCACTCCGGGCCGCCGCTCCGGTGGAGCTCCGCGTCCCCATTCCATCCATCCGGGGTCAAGGAGCGTGTGGAAAACACGACTTCTTCCGGTCTGCCACTCATACGACGGGACCGTCGAAAATCTACCTCTGGACCGCCATGTCTCGAAGGATCACCCGTTTCGAAACGCACGGTAAGGTCTCACTTGCGTCCCAAAGCGTGGTCTCCGTTGATGACCGATGCACAGATGTTCGTTTTCCGACATCACTATCGGGGGATGGCACTGATGCAATGTAAGTTCGTCACGAAGTACCCTCTATGGACTGATGTTTGAGTCCGGTCGCCTCGGCAGGAACACCGACTGCGATTACTCGTCTGCTTACATCTCCATCTTCACTGATGGTGCATCCCCACTGGTTGGACACGGCATGACATTTACCATTGGTCGTGGAAACGAAATCGTGAGTTGGATTGCCTGCTTCGTTCGAGGGAGTCCCTCATGCGATTCTCAGGTCTGTCAAGCAATTGCAGTGCTCGCAAGCAAGCTCATCGATTGCGATCCAGAGGATCTCTTCAAGAGCATGGGAAATACTTGGGAATGGCTATCTTCTGATTCACAGCTGCGATGGTGGGCATTTACTATTTGGAAGATCTGATCCAGTACTGTGGTGTGGAGCTGTGGGCGCTGATGTACATCACGCACAGGATCGGCCCTGAAAAGGGTGTTATCCATATCGCAGCGGGTGCTGTGAACAACGCGCTGTGGGATATGTTCGCCCGTGCTCGAGGAAAACCTCTCTGGAAGCTTGTCGTAGACATGACACCTGTGAGACCCACTCTCCGTTGCAATGCAGTTTCTGGGACCACTCATTAAGCCATCTTTTGCAGGAAGAGTTGGTGGATGCAACCGCATTCCGATACATCACGGACGCTATCACACGTGACGAGGCTGTTGCTCTTCTCAAGGCCAAAGAAGCGGGGAAGAAGGGCCGGGAAACCACTGTCAGAGAACTTGGGTAAGCGCCTATCCTGCCAGCATTCGCAGCCTATAGCATCTGACAAATTCTCAGATACCCCGCTTATGTTACTTCTGCTGGCTGGCTCGGTACGATGGCTGATCTTCTCAAAACAAAGCTTGGCTGATCCCTCAACAAATGTAACTAGGCTATTCAGATGAGAAGGTTGCTCAGCTCACAAAAGAGGCCGTTGCTGCTGGTTTTAATCACTTTAAGATGAAAGTTGGAGCAGATGTCGAATCAGATCTCCGTCGTGGCTTGATCATCCGCTCTATCATCGACGACCCGCAGCACCTTCCTTCGGGCTCAAAGGGCCGTGATCCGAATAGTCATGAGCTCTACGGAAAGAATGCAGGGCCAACCGGCGCGGTGCTCATGATCGATGCCAACCAAGTATGGGATGTCCCTCAGGCGATCGAGTATGTGAAGAAACTCGAGCCAATCAAGCCTTGGTAAACAGGCTAGCCACTTTCACGAGACAATGTACTGATGTCCACTGCAGGTTCATCGAAGAGCCGACTGCGCCAGACGACATTCTTGGCCACGCTGCAATTCGCAAGGCGTTGAAGCCTCATGGCATTGGCGTTGCCACCGGCGAGCATGCCCACAATCGCATGGTCTTCAAGCAGCTCTTCCAAGCCGAGGCCATTGATGTATGCCAAATCGATTCCTGCCGTTTGGCAGGTGTCAGCGAAGTCCTAAGCGTGCTTCTCATGGCCGCCAAGTACGCACACGACCGATGAGCGTGTCCAAGCTTAATAGCTTATGCGCTGACGCACGTATCAGATTCGGCGTGCTGGTGTGTCCACACGCGGGTGGCGTTGGTCTCTGCGAATACGTCATCCACTTGAGGTAAGGCTTGGCTCTCTGCCGGTCCGTTGTCGTCGGAACCCGTTTCGTTTTGCTAGTTTGATCGACTACATCGTCGTCTCTGGAACGATGGACCGCAATGTCCTTGAGTTTGTGGACCACCTCCACGAGCACTTCCTGTATCCTTGCTCGATTAACTCCCAAGGACGGTACAATATACCTTTGAATCCAGCCGAAGGCTACAGGTGGGACATCGTCTTCTCTGCCTCACCGCTTGGTCTAATATGTGCATCGCGTTCTTATAGTATCGAGATGCGTAAAAAAAGCATCGCGGAGTACGAGTGGCCGATTGGTTCATATTGGACCAAGGCATAGGGCAGCGAACTCTGAGATTGCACGGATCCTCTCAATTTTGTATTACGAGCGTGGTGGTCAGGGGGCATATTTCATACCGCAACACCCTCTTGCGTGGAGATTCAGATGGTACAGGAGCTGTGTACCCGTTGATATCTGCGAGGAAAAAAAATGCCGTCCTTCACATCGACGAGGGAATCTAGACCAAGAATTATGTCGAGCCTATGAGTAGGTGGAATAGGGGGGAATGTCTTGTTGTCGAGACGGACAAGTTGGACAAGTACTGATTCGTATAGATATAACAAGAGCTGCCGAACACAGAACGGAGTCTACTACACAGGAGAAACAAGAAAGAAGTGCTACACGTAGATGTACTATCGCAATTCGACCAATCGAGCCAGATATGAGTGCTACAAGGTTTGGTAACTCCCTGGAATAACACGTGAATGAACGTTTGTGGATGGATGACTTAATGACAAACGCACATATCCGCGCCTGCCAATCCCCACTTCCGGTGGCCAAAGTATTACCCGAAGGGCTAAGGTCTATTGATATCACTGGACGACGTCTCAGATCCGTGCACGACCTGACTTTTAACTACCCACCAGAATTCTTGTGTCCTTGGAGCATACACTGCACAGTTGCAGAGTGCGAGTCCCAAAACTGTACACCACGGTCCTTGGATCCTGAAACAACCCATTGCCCATCATGTGATACGGCAACAGACAATACATAGTCCTATCAAGCACATCGTAAGTCCACGGCTGATCATCATCAGTCATTTAACACACCGTATGACCCATGAAGTTCATGGTACACTGGCTAGCTTTCTCCAGCTCTTTCTTGCCGTTCGTGGTGGCGTCCTTTCGCTTGGCACCACTTACCAGTCCACTCACGTCCCAGTATTTCAGTGTCTTGTCCAAACTGCCGCTCACCAAACCTTTGCCGTCAGGGGTGAAAGCTACGCTGTACACACTGTCTCTGTGGCCCCGCAACCGCTCAATCAGCAAACCGCTGGAGACGTCCCAGATTCGGACGACCGTATCGAGACTTCCTGCAGCGACAAGTTGTCCATTGGGGGAAATGGCAACCGAAGTCACCCCTGCATCATTATTCAGTGCATCGGGATCATTTATTGTGAGGACTTTAGATGAGCCATCGATCATATCCCAGATTCGAGCTGTTTTGTCGCCCGAACCGGAGACGATAAGGCGACCATCCAGTGAAAAATCAAGAGAGTAAATCTCCTGTTGGTGACCATCAAAGACATTACGTATGCGCTTCTTGGCAATGTCCCAGATCTGTAGAATGAATTGAAAAATCCGACCTTCTTCTCAAAAGGCCGATACCTACTCGTATTTGCTTATCCTCGGCGCCTGTAGCCAAGTATTTACCATCTGGACTGAAGCATACACTGCGGATATACAGGTCTCCGGCTTTCCCGGCGGTCTCGTCAGTAAGGACACTGAAGGGTATACGAAATGACTATTCTAGCACCGGACAGAAACGTTATTACGCACCATGTTTTCGCGCCAGTTTTGGTATCGTAGATCTGTGCTGTACGATTGCATCCAGTTGCAAGGAATTTTCCGTCTGCAGAAAATCGCACACAGCACACGACACTGTCAAGCAGAAATTAGTTACAGTCCCGTATTTCCCGGAAAATGGTGCACAGCGTTACCTCTCGTGCATGAGCGTGTGCACCAATGCCACATCAAGCACCCGCTTTACTTTTGGATTGAAGACTGCGAACCAATCACTACCCTCCTTCTTCAGTTCGGGTGGGACGTTGTGCGGGTCAAGGTCGTCCGGAAACTGACCTCCGTTAGAGGTGCTGTTGACTAGTGAGTTCGAAGCTGGAGTCGGCTCGGTAGGACCAGAGGGTGACGGATTCCCAGGGCCCGGAGGATATGGAGCATGTGCTGATGGGGGCGGGGGAAGTCCGGGGCCTTGGAAAGTCGGAGGGCCGGCTGGTGCAGGAAGCTTCGGAGTTGGCCCAGGGAGAGAGGGGCTATAATGATCTATTGTAGATAGAGGTGGAGAAAAGGGAGTACGATATCCATGAGGGGGCGGGGAACGTGCGGAGCTGTGAGGAAAGTGTTTACCTGGACGGTCACCCTTCATGCGCTCCGTCTTGATGCGCTTCGGATCACGAACTTCAAGAGGGCGTTCGCGCTCGCGATCACGTTGTTCACGCTCACGATCCCGGATTTCCCGCTCACGCTCGCGATCAGCACGTTCGCGTTCTTTCTCGCGTTCCCGATCTCGGTCTCGGTCTCGGTCACGACCATAATAGGGGTCGTTATAGGAACCAGGGCCCGTGGCCGGGAGAACTCCGGGTACGGATGCTGGGGGGGCAGGAGGACCAGATGGGCCAACAGATGCGGGACCAACAGCTGAGTGAGGTGGGGGGTTTGCGGGGATACCCTGGCGCGCAGCATGAAGTTCTGCTCGCAAACGTGAAAGTTCATCCTCGTATTGTTGTCGTATTTTTCCATGTTGGGATTCCAGTTCATAAAGGGACTGGCGGATGATATTGAGTTCGTTAATTTGAGACGTCACTGCGGGGGTGATGAGATTTCGAGGAAAACAAGAGGAAAGATGCATACCTTTAGACTCGTATTCATCTCTTTGATTTCTCAAAAGACCCAAATCGGACGAAAGAACATCGAATTCCTGACGAATGGTATCGAAGGCCTCATTCAGCCTGACGTGAGTATGCTGGCTTGGCCCCTGAGCCGGAGGGCCTGTCGGCTGGAGGCTCCTGTGCTAATTGAAGGCAAAGACGTTAGATGGTCAAGGGAGGGTGAGGATGGGCGGAAGAAATCATGGTTCAGACGGGCCAGAAATTTTGCGCTTGCTAGCGCGAGGGGCGAATATGCGACGTTGAGGCTGCCAGGGGTGGCAACGAGGGGGCGCGGGGAAATGCAGGGGGGGAAGAGACGGAATAAGGAAAGGGGGACTTACGTTGTAAATTGTGGAGGACATGGAGGAAGTTGGGAACGTTCGGGGTGGGTGTTGATCATCGCCCTTTATAACAAACGCTGGAGTTGGACCCTGCACTCGCATTCTTTTCCCACGTTTGGCGTTCCCGGCGGCAAGTCCATTTCGGGGGCACACGCACAGCAGGCACAGTCACGTGTTTGGGTCTACATATCGGGTATTAATTGTTTAAATTTGTCACTTTATTCAAACCCAGCGAAGATGGCTATCTCCCCATTCTCTCGGTGGAGTCGTCGCGCTGTTCGCCGTCTGAGCTGAGAGGCACACGAGGCCCACATGCCTCCGTGCGAACAGCGCCGCGGTTACGCTGCGACGTGCGACAGATCCACCTGTATGCCAAAGTCTCTTTGTCGCCTCCTTCGCACCAACCTTTCCTTGAACGTCGGAGCAAGGGACACACATCGGGAGTTAAGGAAGATGCCCGACGGTGGCCGAGCTAACTGCGACTGCTTTCATGAGGCTTTGGCCATCGAGGTCACGTTTTCTTGTTGTGGCTGGTCGCCACGGCTCCGTCTCTAAATTTGGTTGTAATGATGACTCTATTCCATGCCACTGTCAGAGATGGTGACGGTAGTTCTACTCCTCCCTCGCCCCTGAGGCCTAGTGGACAGCCCGAGGCCCATCATTGATCCAGGACTTTGCCGAGGCTTACGTACATGAATAATTTTTTTCCATGCTGCAGTGTGTTGGCTTGAGCTTCTTGTACATGTGCGCCTTGCTTCATTGACCACTCATAGTTCGATACTTCTCTGTTGGTAATCACGACCCCGTTACAACGTCAATAGGTTAAAACTGCATCGTGAAACCTTTTGTCGCAAGTGCACGTGTCCATACTCGTACGATCTGGTCTCAGAACGACAGCTTTAAATGGCCCTGTATCAAGCACGGCTAGACCACGATACGTTGTATTACATCCGCGAGGTGGTTCGATATCACCAAATGCATCCCGGAAATCAGTCTAGAAGCTTGCAGTAACAGGTCGCATAATCGTTCAAGTATTTAACCTCATTCTATTACGCGCAAGCAAGACCTCTGTTGTCTGTTTTCTCATCACCCTGGGTCACTCGCTCCACCTTCGATCGAACAGTCTCGAATTCCATCGATCAAGTAAGCCGCCCTTGGTTCGTCGTAACCCCGTGGCGCATCCTGACGTGCTTCCATCGAGTTTGTTTCAGCCATGTCGTACAATTTAGACCCTTTAACAGCCCCGGCCTACTCTGTCAAGGAAGGAAACGGATGGCTAGCCGTCTTCAATCCTGATGCACGACGTCAGATGGACGTACAATTTCGCTCCGGTTACACCCACGATGGGTGCGTGCTCTCCGCACTACGAGGGAATCTATTTCCTTTGGGGCTCATCAAAACATTGTCCTTTTTGATCAACCAGAGTTGTTTGCTGCGTAAAGTTCTCTTCCGATGGATTGTTACTGGCAGTTGGAACCGACAATGCAGTTATCCTATACAATACCGAACAGCGGACACAGTCAACGTGAGTACCCATACCATGCCCCCCGTTCCCGTAGTGATACGATTCACCTTCGTCCAGCTTCCTCCTCGGTAGTGAACAAGAAGGACGGAAGGCAAATCACGTCCGTAGCGCTGTCATAAGTTCCGATAACAAATTACTTGCTGCGGGGTCTGAGGACACATACATTCGAGTACGTTGACCACCGGTGCATCCTATGGGTTATTCTCCTGATATGTGACCATTAGGTCTGGAGCGTCGAGACAGGCGAATTCCTTCAAACGTTGAACGGACACACCGGCGAGGTTTACGCGTTGGCATTCACGACCGATTCTCGATCTTTGTGTTCCGCATCGGGAGACCGTACTGTCCGAGTCTGGGATGCGACACAGTTCTCGGCTGATACGACACAAGTACCCGAATCCACTTCTAGGGTTCTTCACCCCACGAGCCTAGAAGAGAAGCCATCAAAAAAAGCTGTCTTTACCTCGGTTGCGGTCGATGCAACAGGGTCCTTTGTTGCTGCTGGGTCACTCGATGGCATTGTCAGAGTTTGGGATGTATCCCCGGACTCGAGGGATGACCAGCCGATCGGTATACTTCAAGGGCATTCGGACGGAGTCTATGGCGTCCAGTTTCTACCAAGTACCACGGGTGATTTAGCCCTGTGTCTTGTTAGTGCAAGCCTGGACAAAACCTTGAAATGTTGGGAGCTTTTGCCGGATGAGAAGCAATTCCAATGCAAGAAGACGCTGAGTGGGCACAAGGCACGGTCTTTTCTACTTTCAGCGGGTTTTGTGGGCTCAAGTAATGCGCATAGGATGCTGTTCTGTCCGTGTCGGTGTTGCAAGTAGGGCGAGAGCATCGCCTCGCGTCATCGTCCCGAGACGGCACTGTTCGACTCTGGGACTTGAGGACTGGGATTCCATATTTCATGATCCAGGGACATACAAACACTGGTGCGTAGTTCTTACCTCGATCCACACCCCACGGCCCTTTTTGACGCACCTCCAAAGTCACTTCCGTTGACCTCAGCAGCAATGGGACGACTCTTGCTTCCGGAAGTGGTGACCATCAAGTGCGGATCTGTGAGTTCCGTCTCAAAGTCAAAGCCTATCAGTTACTCAAGTGTGTCTGGATCACATCCAGGGGAGTACATGCTACAATGATATCAATGGAGTTCCCGTTCGCCAAACTGCATCGTATGAATCTGCGAGTACACGTTCGGATCACGAGGGACGGTAGATTTGACGGGTGAACTTCGAGCCGCGGGTGGCTCTGGTACGGGTTTCAGCTGGAATATATCCTCGGGCATGGGTTTTCTTTGGCACTCGATCTGCCCACATTGTTGTGTTCTCGCTCAATAAATCAATGTGGTTTTCCGAGTCGTAGTTCGCTTACCTAATTGGCAACTTGTGCCTTCACGCCGGAACGGGGTCATGCATCGTTCTAATCATCCAGCATGGTCCTCGTCCTCATTATCGGCGACCTTCATATTCCCCATCGTGCACACGATCTTCCCGCCAAATTCCGGAAACTCCTAGTCCCAGGGAAGATCCAACAAATATTATGTACAGGCAACGTCTGTGACCGAGAGACCTACGAATACCTACGCACCGTGGCGTCCGACGTCTGCGTCGTGAGAGGGGACTACGACGAGGTACATCCATTCTTCTCGTTCCGTCCGCGTTGCCCTTTGCAAAACACGCACGACCTGCATGCTCACCGAATGTCCCCGTCTGCAGAACACCAGCTTTCCGCCCTCCGCGACGGTGGTGCACACACCGATCCGCATCGGCGTCATGCACGGCCACCAATGTGTTCCGACCGGCGATCTCGATGCGCTGAGTGCCATCGCACGGCAGATGGACGTTGACGTATTGGTGTCGGGTCACACACACACGTGAGTCCGTCCCCCCCCCCACCCTGCACGTGCGCAGCAACGCGTTCGAACCCATCTCCATTTCATCACGAAACACGCCGAGTTCCGACCGTACCCTTCCGCTAGGTTCCAAGCCATCGAATACGACGGTCGGTTCTTCGTGAACCCTGGCTCGGCGACGGGCGCGTGGACGGGATTGCACAACAGGTGATGCGTGCTCTCAGGTCATGCTTTACGGAATGAGAGCGTCTGATGACGTCCTCAGCGATCCAACGCCCTCGTTTGCACTGATGGATATCCAAGGCGCCGTTGTCGTTACTTACGTCTATCAACTCGTGGAAGGTGAAGTTCGCGTGGAGAAGATCGAGTATCGCAAGGAAGTCGAGGCAGCCAAACCGGCCGTCGCACCACCGCCGCTCGCGCAGGCCAACTCGGTGTATTCGGGTACCGGTAGTGAGTTTGGGCAATCGGGGCCGGCGAGCCCACAAGCAACCCAGGGTGTGTGGTAGTCCGTGCACGGAAAATATGCAGATCGTGACCTATATAACTGGGGCGGGTTTTTTTTTTGGCTATGGTTGCTAATTTGGTTTGGTATGTGCCATGCCTTTGGTGATCAGATCCCTCTTTCGCTACGAGTTCTTTTTCGAGTCTCGGCGGCGGAATTCGTTGTGTAATGAGAGCAGATGCATGGATCAAATCAAGTCCAAGGATACCAATTGATGGGTAAGGGTTTGTTTCAACCAGGATACATCATGAGGTAACTATGACCCGAGTGCGACGTCCAGTGACCACAATGGAGAACAGATTGCAAAGTAAAACCGAGGTTGGATTGCCCCCAAAAACAAGTGTCCCTGGCAGGAATTGAACCTGCGGCGCCACGGTATTGTGAGATCCACAACGTGGCGATTTAACCACTAATCGACAGGGACCTATTTAAGCCCGCGGGAGACGACCAGCCGGTACTTATTCTACGGCCCATCAGCAACGCGTTTTGATGGAGTGAACTGATTCAATACGGAGACACTTGTACCAGACGACAATGGTGTACCGAAAACAAACGACTACACATCACCTATATAGGGGGTATGTTTTCCAACGTGCGCCTCTGGCGAAAGAATGGTGAGCGCTGGGCGGGTTGAAAGGGTGATGCTGAAACACAAGAGTCGAGGTAAAGACGGTTCCTCTTTCAGTACCGTTCACCGAGGGGAAGGAAAGCAGATCGCCACCGGCGGTCTTGATGACATGCTTTCAGTCGCACTCGTTGATGGGAAGCACGTTCGTGAGCGGCGGCGGAAAAGGGGAGATTCGACGTTGGCGCATTGAGGATGGCAAGGAAGCTGGGACGGCAATGGATGCGGGCCGGGGTCCTGGAACTTGCAGAGTGAACGCAATGTCATGACCTGAACTAGTGGGAACGTACCCCAACAGCGAAGCGCTGGGGATAGAAGACAGAGACGGGGCCTAACACTACAATTGAATCATATTTGTCCCGAATCCCGGTTGAGCTCTACAAGTCGATCGTACCTCGTACTATCAGCTTCACGCCTCTCCTTTTGCCTCTGCTTCTAGTATCTCGCGCTCTAATCGCGCACGTTCGGCCTCTCGTAGCCGTAGAAGCGTCAGTGATTCGAAATCCAACGTGTTGGTAGGTTTGGCTGGCTCTGGCGGAGGTGAAGCAGGGAATTCGAATATACTGGGCTGTTCGAACAGACATTGTAAACACGTAACGAACGCTGTCCAGCAATTAGAAAAGGCTTACAAACGTAGAAAACTTGGTTTCGTCGGCTAGGGCCCCTTTCTGTGGGTTTCCTCCTGAAACATCACCGACGGGCGCAGCAGACGAGATACTCCCTTTGAGATTTCCGCCGAGCTCACCCCTGTTACGTAGCCACTCCAGTATTGGAGGCTCTGAGCCACCGGCCCATGACACCTCCATACCCCGCTCTTTGAGGGTAGGACCACTGGAAACCACCCCAAACGCGGCACTTATTTGAGAGAATGGAACGACAGCATTCACCACTTTCTCTCCTTGCGCCTCCCCGTCCGCGCCTTTCTCTTGTGACTTCTTCTTACCAGCTTTCTTGGGCTTGATTGACAATACGACAGCGTCCTCATCTATCTCCCCAAAACGTCTAAGATGAGCGGCCAGGGTGGAAGCTGTATTCAGTGATGGGAACGCCGAAAGTGTGAACTTGACGCGGACAGTGGTATCGTAAGGACCGAGTGGCGGTGGAGCGTTCTCGTCCGAGCCCTCCTCGTCGGCCTCCGTGTGCACTTGCTCGGCCTTGGCTCTCGCCAGCTCCTCCAGCCGTCTTTCTCTCTCTTCTCTCATCCGTCTACCTTCCTCCTTGATACGATCGTTCTCGCCCTCTCTCGCAACCTTTTGTTTCTCCTGTTCTAAACGCGATTTCTTAAACGCGCGTTCACGCGCTTCGAGCTCCGTGACGAGGGCCCTCTTCTTGTTATCGAACGCGGCAAAACGCGCCTTCTTCGCAGCGGCGAGACGGAGCTGGGCATCCAAAGCAAGCCGTCTCAACGGATCGAGCAACAACGCCGACGCGACCGTGAGCGCATGGAATTTCTGGGCTGCCAGAGGGTCGTTTCTATTCTGCAACGCGCGGTGTGAAGCATGGGGGACGAGAAAAGGACTGAACGCAAGAGAGACGTACGCGATCGGGATGGACTTTGAGCGAGCGCGCGCGGTAGGCGGTGCGAATTTCGGCGTCGGTGGCTTCTTGTGAAAGACCCAGTAGGTCGTAGGGGTTTTCTTCGGGTTCTGTGGGCGCTGTGGGGCCCATGCTGGTGTTGCTTTCGGTGGAGGGGGGGTGATTGGTGCTCCTAGGCGAGCTTTGCTTACGCAATACACGTCCTTGCCCGTTTGACACTGTGGCCAGTGGACACCAAACCAAAAACCACAGAGGAGATGGCAAAAGGTGGAAAGGCACGGTACGTTACGCCAGGCTCCGACACGCACAGTCCCGTAACTCTCTGAGCCACAGAACGATCATCGTTCGAATGATCTCGACCGCCCAGACAGGTTTCTTTTACACCACGAAACGAGTCCGGCAGAACAGCCCCAAGCTGTCGGCAGTCAAGTATGATCCCATGGGTGCGCGACGCGCCATCTCTCCTTTGAAAATCTTTGTTTATTTTCTCTTGCATGGTAGTGAAAGCGAGAGTGCTTTTCGTGGAAAGTCGGAAGACAAGAAAATAGAGTCGTGAACCCACGAGTCTGCGCACCCTCGACGGCACTCTTTCTGCGTATTTTCTAATGTCGCAAGTATACTCTCACTCAGCTAATGAAAATCCGCATTTTCTTTTCTCGATTTTGTGCCCGCGAGGTGGTATCGAGTGTGTGTCCTGCTGCAACACCGTGAGAACCCTGGGACCATCGACGCTGACACTTTGGCAGGTGAAACGTTGAAGAGATCCCGCAATGGAGCCAGAAAGTTACGCGCTACAATTAAATCGGACTCAGTTGCTCTTTATTCCGCCCCTCGATCTGGCTCACGATCCAAACTCCACATCGGGCACGGTGGTACAGGTCTGTCTCCGCGGTGATGATGGAGATGGGTATATGCGCTCCCTTGTGACAAGCGGAGGTTATTGACAGCTGTACAGAAATATATCCGATATATTCTCCGTCGAGCAAGCATCCGTCACGGTGAGTGTCGCAGTGCAACTGACACGCTCCCTAGTAGATCAGACATTATCAGAGGACGATCGAAACATTGCTCGTTGGCCATGTAAACGCGTCTCCCAAGCTGCCTAAATGCGTCATCATCGAGGCTATAGTGCCTGGGTACACCCTGATAGGGTGTGAGTCTCGTACGCATTTGGAATGACAAGCAACTGACACCCATTGCTTCGGTAGTGAGGAAACCTTGGAAATACGGTCGCGGAAAGAAATTCTGTCTCGGGGACACCACGCTGCAATCTGCCAAACACAAATGGATCTTTCGTTTCGAGAACGCACACGATCCAGGCCCGCGTTGTTTGCACGAGTCATTGTTCGAATGAGGTCTATCTTGTACATGCGATCGTCAGATCGTCCATTGTCTCGTTGTAACACAGTCGTACCACCACCCTAGCTCTTTTCTTGCCACGATTCGTATTGACCTTCTGCAAGACTACCGCGGTATCTCTCTTCTATACTGCTGCACACGTCATCGAGGTGCGAGAGCGCCTCGAGAAGGGCATCAAGGGACGAAAGCCCGTCTCAATAGAATGTCAATGTGGGCGTCGCCAAAGTGACCAGAGGTGGTGCGTACCGTACATCTGGATACGTAGCTGGATAAGATTTTCGGAAGGATGCGGAGCACTATGGAAGGGGTGAGTGGGTCGATCCGAAGCGAGACACGGCAGGTCCGAAAGGACAATGGAATCGCGGTCGCCAACGAACGACGGCGGTGCCATTGACTGACCTGTAGCCACAAAACTCTACTTTTGGACTGTCGTTTGGTCAGCAGAGACATCCGGACTGGGTATTGTGAGCCTCACTTTTTCATGAGCATCCATCGGAGGGCGTTGCCGATGGTATGCGTCTCGTCGAAGATCTGGTACGTGGCGGCGGCAAGGTCGGGTGTTGCGCCTTTCATCTGGCAAGAGTCATGACGCGGTGTGGCATCAGGACCGAACAGCGTACGAGTTTTATCTTTTGAGCGAGCTCTGCCATGATGGACAATGTACTGAATAGACCACAAACGAGCACAAACAGACATGAGTCTATTGTTACGGTCCCAGCACAATGGATACCTTGCTATAAAATGGCCCCGGCAAACCACCCAGCGTCGTGTCAAGGCAGGCCCTGCACTGATGGCTCCTCGTCCGACTCTCCCTCCCCTCCACTCCCTTGACCTCCCCCGCGGCGACACCCGCACTCATGACCGCTGTCCCGTACTTGTCATTTCTCCTGTCTACACTTCCAACCGCTCATATCTTCCCTTTTAGACCGCACAGCTCAACCACAACCCACCCACTGCCTCGCCTCGAATGACGTCGACGGGCCCATTCCCCTCCCGGAAAGTCCGTCTCGTACCCACCTCGTTCGAGAATGCAGACGCCGTCGTGTTGGTACCGCCCCCATCTGCCCCAAACGTGCCCCCACCCCCACCGCTCCTCCTCGTGGGCCCCGCTCTCGCGCGTCTGCGCCACCACCAGTGCCAGCTCGCAAAAGGCGCTCGTGTTCATCCTTACCGCATCGCTCGTGGTCCCTCTGACCGGCATTCCCCGACCGAGCCATCCCACGCGCAAGTGTGACGGCGTCTGTTTTTCTCCTCGATGACAAACGGAAAGTAAAATAGGAATCCCTGACTGTATTGTTAGTACTAGTGTATTGCCAGCGTTCGTTGTAGCCCTTTTTCTCTGCCGAGTTGTAGGAGTGGATAGGTTCTGCTACGCACGACTGTATCATTCCAAGATTGGGTCTCGATGAGACGCCATATCGTTTATGTATGTGCGGTTCCGAAGGATCGGTGTAGATGACGTGCAATCAAATGTGATGGGCGCTGAAACGATTCAAAAGTCTAGGTAAAACCGTTTCAAGGGTGTCCATCGGAACAGCAAGGTATGTATAGAGGACCCAATAGAACACGCCACCTAGCCAATATGTCCACTAGCACGACTTGCCTCGGGGTGCAGGCGGCGATCATGATGAAATGCATAGGCCTATAAAGCCCCAATCGACTGGTAAGTGAGACAATAGGGCGTGTACGATGGGTCAACGGGCGCACTGTCAGGTCGAGTGTGTCCGTCCCGGTCGGTGTACATCCCAGCAAGGATTTCGAAGTCTGTGTCACAACTCCACATGATTGTATTCGGAATCGCAATAGGATTTCTGGTCGGTCAAGGAAGACGTGGGGTCATAAACTCTGCAAAATGCGTTGCTTCCCGTGAAGCTGCGAGTCGTTGGACACCTCGGAGACCACCAAGGTCTGCATCAGCAGAGGCGCCGCGACCCACGAACAGACGTCTTTTTCGCAATGTGGATCACGGATGCACCTTGGCGGAAGAAACATGCCATCGAAATGGCCATGGAGGTCAGACGCATGGGTTGAACATGCAGAAAGACTCACGCGATAAGCCGGGGGTAAGATCAGCTGGATCCGGCTAGCCGAACGCCAGATAGGATGGAAAGAGCCGGGCGAGACATGGTTATTAGAGTGGAGCAGGATCAAAGAAGGAAGAGAGGCGCGGAACAGGAGCGACTTTGTGGACACATACGTTCCTGTACTAGGGGAATACCGTACCCTCGAACCCTTGCCGCAGAACCCAAAATGCAGGAACTTTGTCGACACAGTGGCACCAACCACCCTTCAATGTAGTCTGGTCACCGGACTACCTTCAATGCCTCGTGTGGGGCGGTGGCCGTTGTAATTTGGCTGTCAATCGGATGCTATGGCGGTGATTGGCGTTCGGAGCCGCGAGTCCAGACCTACGTAAGAACGGTCATGATCAGCACTTGGCATCGTGTTGGAGCTCACACCGCGGAACGCCACTATCACGACCGACCGACCTGACAGGTTGAATTGGCAGATGGCCCATATATTCCAGCGTGTCCAAGCCCGTCCTTCCGCCCACACATCACCCGCACGCTGGCAAGTCCAGCTGCCTTGCTTGCCGTCCCTGTCGAGACACTTTCCAGCCAATGCCAGGGCAGACCGCGCAGTTGGACGAGCAGTTCATGCTCCTCGCCGCCCAGGGCACGAGCGTGCATGACCGACGACGCGTCCTACGGGAGCGACAGCGCGTGCAGCTCGCAGCGCTCTCGTTGCTCCTCATCCCGTGCCCTTCTGAGAGAGAGCGAGACAGTGGCTACCTCTCTCCTGGTTCAAGCGAAGAGCCGCGATCTCGGTTCTCGCACTCCTTGCCGCCATCCCCCGTGGTGAGTCGAACGAACAGGCATACGGCGGTTGAGATTGACGTGGCATAGGCGATGCACTCACCGACGACACCAGTGACACCACCCAAATACAAGTGTAGGCTTGCAAAGTTGATCAGGGCCAAATTTGTACCTTGATGTCAGATCGACGCTGGTCACCGGAACTAGATATCAGTACCACCAATGCGTGTATGTAGTATAGCTGCCAACTGTTTTGCGGATTTGGACACGGACGGGTCATGCATGAGACGCCCAGAACAGCTCTTTCCTCAACTGCGTCCGCCTCTCACTTCCACTGACAGCGGAGTGTCTGTTTCCCGTCCCACTACGACGCCGTCCGCCCATGGACGAGATAGTCCCTCGCCTATGGATTGGCAACCTCCCGAGCGCCCTCGACGTAGAGTCCCTCAAGGCCAAGAAGATCTTCAGTGTCGTGTCAGCGATGCGAGGAAAGGTCACGATCAACGCAGTGCGCCAACCTTTTCCACTTCATTCTCAGAGCAGTCATATCCCACCGGCAGACATTCAACAAGTACCACATCAACATCGATGACAGCGCAGACGAAGACGTCCTCGTCCATTTTTTGCCTTCGATATCCTTCATCCAAAAGGAGCTCGACAAGGGTCGCGGCGTGCTCGTACACTGTCAGGCTGGCCTAAGTGAGTCGTTCAGATCAACGCACTTGCTGGAGACGAACCGCTTGCAGGCCGAAGCGCGACCATCGTCGCTGCCTACTTGATGTATACGCGCAAACTAGATCCGTCCGCCGCGCTCGATATGATCAGGGCCGTGCGCCCGCACACAGAGTGAGCCCATGACACTTTTTGCGGGATGTGTGCTCGATGCTCAGACGAGAGCAGGCCCAACGAAGGCTTCCTCCAACAACTCGAGGTATTCCACCAAGCGTCCTACAAGATCTCTCGCAGATCCAAGCCCGTTCGGATGTTTTATATGGAGAGGACAACCGAAGAAGTCATGAGTGAGTGACGATCTCTTCATTCATCAACCCTCCCTTCGTCGTCCACGTGTCCCCTAGCACGAACGGGGCTGATCTGATCATCTTAGATGGGGATGGTTCCGCTCCGCCAGGTGACATGTTTGCAGGGTATCCGCAGTCGCCCCCTGATTCATCACCCAATACGCCTCTCATGGTCCCAAGCAGACGAATACGATGCAAGATGTGCAGGTACACGACCCATCCCCCCACTCGACACCGCACGCTGAGACACTCTGCGATTTCCAATCCAGACAGGAACTCGCAACCCGCGAACACATGCTCGATCACGGCCAACTCGGTCCATCGACGCCAGCCCTCCCGTCCCTATCCCCCGCCGCATCCCGCCGTCCCTCCAACGACTTTCTCCCCACTGCGCGCTCCCGACGGCCGTCCACCAGTTTGAACGTCACCATCTCCCGCCGTCCGTCCGTGAGCCAACCCCGCTCGCGACTCAACTCGGTATCGAACGGGACCGCCGAAGGACGCCCTGCCGGTCTCCCCGCGCTAGGCGGTCGTAGACTCCTCGAGTCCCTCTCCATGTCTGCCCTCGAAACCGAAGACGACGCGGACGACTCAGACGCTGATAAGCCCCGCAATAGTACAGCCGCTGCGCTCGGCCCGCATTCACGCCGCCCGTCGGGCAGCCTGAGCGATGCACGATTCTTCCGACCCTCACCCCTCTCGATGGAGGGCATCGGCCGGGATCTGTCACATGCGCTCGAGGAGAGCATGGCGGGTGACGCAGTCGCGTCTCCCCCCGAGGAGCCGGCACACCCAGCGCCGCCCCCGTCGACCGACGCCCCCAAGCGCGCCGCATCCCCACCCCCAGGGGGCACACCCTACACGGGCGGTGCAGACCTCGCTGCACAGCTCTCGTCCAACCCCAAACTCGCCGCGTTGCGCGCGGCCGCGGGTCTAGCCATGACGGGGCTGAACGGCTCCAGGGCCGCATTGAGCCCCCCGATCTTGATCAACCCGAAATGCTCGGGTTACTTTGTAGAACCGGTATGCCAACCTCGTCACCGCCACCGAGCTCGGGACTGAACTGACGAAACGATGGGTTTAGATGAAGTGGATGGAGCCCGCGCTCGCGAACGGCGAGCTCGCTGGCAAGATCCTCTGTCCGAACAAGAAGTGCGGCGCCAAGATTGGCAACTACGATTGGGCGGGCGTATGCTGCGGATGTAAAGAGTGGGTGACGCCGGTACGCCAACAACGCTTCTTTTCTGTGTGTGTGTGTGTGTACATGACGACGGACGTTGTCCCAGGGTTTTTGCATTCATCGGTCCAAGGTCGACGAAATCGTCGTGTAAAACATGCGCGTGCGCACGGACCACCTCACTGACACACGATTGATTACCTCTGTTCTTCTTGGTTCCTACTATGTCTTGTACGCCAGCATACCTTTTTTGCAGATGGGGTGAATGTGGATATCATTTATGAAAAGGTAAATTTACATGATGAACGAAAACAGGACGATAGGTGGATCGTTCTTCCGGTGGTGCAAAGTAAAGGAGTGTGGTAGGGTTCTAAGGTAACCGAGACATTCAGAGCAAAAGACTATAGAAAGACGGCAAGGGAACTGCATACTATGATACGCGCGGAAAGAAAAAAAAAAAAGTGGTGTGCCGACGCGATTGCGTGTTCGAATGAATAGCGAGAATTACCAAGGGAGTGTAGGGTGACTCAAACGAGAGTTGTAATATAACGCAGAAAAGGGGGGGGGGGAAGGGGGAAAGCCGATCCAGTAAGATAAAAACGAGCACGAGCAGTGTGTGAAACGTGCGATGATATGAATATGGTCAGAATATGCGAGTGCGCGAGTGAGATAGAGAGCGTCTAAACGTCAAGTCCATCATCGATCCCCGGTCGTGTTGACCGTCCTTGCCGATCGTCGCGAGCCAAACCGAAGTTTGCCGTCGTCTCCCCGGCCCCAAGAGAACAGCCCACCAGTCTCGTGGGACTGTGTGCTGCCGGTGCGTGATCGGAGGGACCAGGCAGGCGAGGCGGGCCGTGCGGGTCCGTTGACGTCGAGATGCTCGTGGTGGGAATGTGCGTGGTGGTGATGATGTTGACCAACCGTGTGCCGTCCATCACAGCACGCGCGCACGTTTTCGAGGCCCTCGAAGCCGTCGTCAGACTGCGACTCGCCATGTAGCTCAAACTCGAGCTGCTCGTCTTCTCGCGCATGCCCCGACATCACTTGCTCAAACGACCGGGTGGGACTGTACGGGCTCTCTGGCGCGGCCCATCGAAGATATTCCGCTGCTGGTGTTCCAGCGCGTTTGCCAACAGAGCCCCTGACAGAAAGCTGGGAGCGACTCCGCGTTCCACGGGGTGTCGTGCTGAACGCGCCGTCATTGTGACTGCTCCGGCCGCTTCGCTGGCTTTGGGGACTCGAGTCGGCTAATTGGCGGTGGTCGTCGTCTGTGAACTCGGCACTACGAGACATGGGACTCGTGGGCATCAAACCATTCTCGTTGCGGTTTGGGGACGCTACTGCAGTTGGGTTGGGACGAGCCAAGAGATACTTGAGGGCCTGAAAATCCGATTCAGAAAACTGTCATGCGCGGAGCCAACGTAGAGATAACTCACATTTAGCCAGATGTCGTGACGCTCCTTCGTGGGTGCAGTGATCTTCATCTCCCTTTGAGCCGTCGAGATCACCACGCTATATTGGTACAGCCCAGGTGGCATGGGGTTGGGATCTAGGACCGAACGCACGCCTTCGATGTAAGCTGCGAATAGAACGCATCAATCAGCAACCGAGCGAAGCCATCACGCCGCACACAAGAACAAGAACGAACTTACCACTCTTTGCGCTCGACTCAGACACATTTGACGAGCCGGGATCAGCGGAGCTCCAGTACAACGTCTTGGTGTAAGGATGCACCCAAAAAAAGCGCTTGTGCCGCTTCTCTCCGTGTCCCTTCCCAATCGCGCGCCTCGTATACTTGTACAAGAACTCTCCAATCATCGTTTGAGTAATGGCATGGATGACGCTAGGATCCGTCACACTGCCAGTCTGGTCCGTACCCGCAGATATAGCAGATGCGCCTTGGTTGTGGCCCCCGCGGGTCAAGAACGGATTGTGATCCGATGACATCGACGACCGCGGAGAGAGCGCACTACGGTCCGAGGTGAGAGAAGTACTTGACAGTTCCTTGCGTCCCTTCTCCCGAACGGCCCACGATGGCAACCCAGAGGGAGGCTGTGAGTTCTGTGCATGCGCGGCAGCATTTGCGGCAGACCTGAAGCTGCTTGTGGACGGTGGCTGGCGCATGTTCGACGACGGAGGCATACTCGATCCGTGTTGTCTCGGAAAATACGACCCTTTGTTGTTTACAGAGAGCATTGTACCAAAGGTTGGTGTGGTAGCACGTTGAATGAGCTCTGGTGGTGGGGGTGACGTCGGCCTTGGCGGAGGACCATCACCAGCAGATGAAGTCGTTGGGAATTTTTTCTCGGGTATAAACGACGGTGGAGGCATACTGCTGGGTGGCGGAGGTTGACGGGGTGGCGGGGGCAAGGCCATCGTCGGTGGGCGCGTCTTGTCAACTACTGAGGGTACATTCGACGACGTACGAGCTCGTTTCGCGGGATCTTCAGCGACGACAGAAGCGGTGGATTCGACAGACCGCCGATGCTCAGAGTGAGATACGCGAGATTGGATCATGTTGAACGTCGCAATGACAGAGTCTCTGATGGTAGTGACAGGGGAGGACGGCCCTGAGGTCGGTGAGGCTGGTGGTGAGGATGTCACGAATTGGAACTGCTGTCCATTAGTTCCAACCCTGTAGAGACCCATTGGCGTGCCCGGAGCGGCAGCATGAGCGAGGGGCGTGATGGAAGAACTCGAAATATCCTGCTTCTCCGAAGAAGGCGTGGAGAGAGGTATGGCGGCTGGAGCGCTGGTCGGGGTGACAGGTCTCGCGACATCCGTCTGTATCGACATCTCCCTGACCTCTGGCTTCGGTTGTTCGATGTACTTGGTGACCTCAACTTCGACCTGTTTCTCGACATACTTGATGACTTCAACCTCGACAGGCTTTTCGACGTGTTTGACGACCTCGACCAGCCTGTCGACCTCCTTGACCACTTCGATCGGTTTCTCGATCTCCCTGAAGACCTCGACGGGTTTCTCAACCTCCTTGATCACCTCCACCTCTTTGATCACTTCAACTTCCCTGATGACTTCTTTGACGACCTCTACCTCCTTAATCACCTCTTTGACAACCTCCACCTCCTTGATGACTTCGACGACCCTGACGTCTTCGAACGCAGCACCAACACCCTTCTCATCATACTCGATAGGTGTCCTCGGTGCTTCAGGCTCGAACATCTCCCTCTGCTCTGTAAAGGACTCCACGGATGACCAACCAGCCCGACTGGAGATCCTCGACGCCTTGATGCTTTCCTCGTCGCTCTCGGAATAATCGTTGTCCGAGATTGTCAACATCGAGTGGAAGTCCTCGCGCGACTCGGAAGGGGTCGTCATCCCAATGCTCATCCGCGCATCTAGGTAATCATCCACATCTGTCTCTGTCTCTGCACCCGTCTCGGTGGCACCATCGTCCATGTCGAACTCGGATTCGTAAGCGGACTCGGTGGGAGTGAAAAGAGAGCCGGGCATGCGGTCATTCTGCACGGTTAAGTCCCCGCTGCCATCGTCGGAGGACTTGGAGAAATCGGATTGCATGAGAGTCGTGCGGCGCAGCGTGGGGGAGAAGACAGGGCGGTAAGGATGTCTGGAGAATGGAGAAGTCTGGATACTTGCTTGGATAGTGTCTTCGGTGGGGAGATGCTGCACGGCCATGTCGATGCGTTGGAGGACAGCTTCGTCCGTCTGAGAGGACATATCTGAAGTGACAAGGACGGCGGTAGGAGAAGGAGCCGACTCAGATTCGGCCTGTACACCAATCTCGGTTGTAACGGGCGCGAGAGTGGGGACCAACAACGTTACTCCATCCTCGTCTGTCTGGCATTCAACTTCCTTGGTCTCCAACCCATCAGGAAGGATGTCATCTTCGACCACACTGGTCATCCCAATGCCCAACTCTGCGGAAAGGGCTTCAGACAGTGCCTCAGGCTGCCCGACAAGCGAGGGTGGTCGTGCTTCTTGGAATGCAGCACCACCGCGCGGACGGCGTGGAGCACCGCCACGTCCACTGCGCGAGAGAACAGATTGACGTAGAGGACTGGTGCCCGACCGGAGAGAACTGTGAGATGCTGATTTGCGGAGCACATTTGCAAAAGCGGGGTCCATTCCATCAACGCTGGTGCGATTCGAGGCAGGAGCGAGCTGTGAAACTTCCAGACCACGCTGCTGCACCTCTTCCTCGTAATGATCGTCGTCAGACATGTCGATGTCGAATTCATCAATGCCACCTTCTGGGTCGTGGAAGGTACCTGGAATTGGTGGGACAGGGGGAGGAGGCGTCAACCTGATGCCTAGTGCATCGACACCATTTGGTGAAACACTGTGAGCAGCTCTCTCGAATCGTTCAGCGAGCGAACTGCCACCGCGCCCTCTCCGACCACGACCTGCACGGGGACGGAAAGGGGTGAGCTTGTGCCTCGGCTTGGTATTTGCGGTTGCCGGTGGATCAATATCCTCGAATAACTCGCTCTCTGGTGGCTCGTTCTCGTCGTGAGCATACCCAGGCGAGGCTTCAAGTTTCCGTTTGTAATCCATACGCATCTCTTTCTCGCGATGAAGGGAACCCTTGAGTGTCTTGATCTGTCTCTCGGCGTGGAAGAGTCTCTGCTGAAGCGCTTCTATTTCCTTGTTGGGGTGATTAGATGCGTGGAAAGGACGTGAAGGCGATGGGTCGGGGGAAACTTCAGCAAGGTCCTCGAAAGCGTCTGGCTGGAATACAACAGAGGTGTCCTGGCGTTTCCTGTTCGTGGATGCGCCTCCAATAGTGAATACGTCGTCCTCGTCAGCAGTAGCAGGGGTCAAAAAGTCTTTGGCGTCCCCTGTACCCGGGGTGAGGGGTGAACCGAACTTGGGACCAAGTCTCCGATTAGCTTTCGCCATTTCCACTTTCAAGGCATCGAGTGCAGACTGCAAATCGGATTTATCGCGCTGCAGGCCAGCAGCATGCTTCCGTGCCTGAGCAAATTCGGTGTCGTGTTTGGCCCTGAATTCGTCGAATGCGGTCTTTGTGCGTTCCGCTTCATTCTTGTGCTGGTCGGTGGATTCGCGCGCAGTATTCAGCGACTTTGTGAGCCGTTTGTGCTCAGATTCCAATCTCTGCGCAGTGCTTTGGGAGTCGGATAGCTGCGTGCGGAGCTCTTGCAGGGTGACTTCGAGGTTCCAGTTCTCTTCCTTGAACTTGTCTGGTCGGGTTGGGGCTCAATTAGACGCAAGGTGGGGATAATGAAATGGATACCTGAGCTCTGCTCTTGTGAACGGAGGGCGGTACGAAGGGAATCGATACTCTTTTCGAGATCGTCCTTTTCCTCCTTCATGTCCTGTATGGCCTTGTCGCGCTCCCCGAGAAGACTTTGGAGACGTCGGACTTCGGTCAGCAAACCGCTGCCAATTTCAAATGCGAATTCTAGACGACGGAGATGAAGATGAGAACTGGGGGGAGAAGTGGGTCCAATCCGACGCACCGACGTCATCCGCTCTGTGAGCAGCGTTTTTGGCCCGGCGAGACTGGGCAGCGGAAGAGGAGGAAGCTTTGGACCGTTCTGGTTCATCGCGAGGAAGGTCCTTGACTTGAATTGCCGGAGAAAGCGTGTCCTCTGCGGAACGCTAGAGATGAGTCAGCAACAGGCAAAGGCAACGGCAAGAGAAAAATGAGGTGAAAACAAAGCAAAAAGGACAGTTTGGTGAACGGGCGCCACGGGATGGACACGCCAACTCTCTGATGAACAGGTTGTGTAATGTCGCGTGGCCCAGTCGGACGCAGGAGTGCATTGTGCGGGGAAGCCACGAGGCTCGGAAAGAAGCACAAAGACACGAGCGGGATGGTTTGGAGGAGATTACCAAGAAGACAAGACAAGATACGCACATTTGAGCCGAACGCGTTTGATAGCTGGGCGTTTTCGAGGTCCCAAGCCTTGATGGTGTCTGCGAGCTCGCGGTAGCGCTCTCTGGCCTCTGCGTCGAGATCTTCATCGTCTCCACGCTCTACGTCGGAATCCTGGAGATGGCGGATCTTCTCCTCGAGCTCGATTTGCTGGGCGAGGACGCGTTGGCCGAGTGCGCCGGCCTGTTGGAGCTGCTTTTCCTTGTTGTCGAGGAGGAGCTGGAGGTGGAACTTGCGCTCTGACGGGGAAGCAAAGGGATGGAGGGAAAGGTCTGGCAAAGAAGAAAGAGTGGCAGCGAGACCGTCAGATGCGCTGGCCATCGTTCAAGATGGCCGGTCGTCCAGAATTTTGCGATTTGGGCACGTTGTCAATGGCCGACTTTAATCGAACAGCCAACAAAACCACCCCTGCCTTTTCGGGAAATACGTTCACACCACCCACCCTCTTCGCTTTCCTTGTCGCTTCCATATATGGCAATGTCTCCTGTACTCCGCCTCGGCGTCGACGTCGGCGGCACAAACACGTATGTGCATCGCACTCCCCGCTCCAGCCAATCTCACCGTCCACCAGCGACGCCGTCCTCCTCAACATATCAGACGCACAGGTCCTCGCATCCGCCAAGCACCCGACCACCCCAGATGTCACCCAGGGCATCCAACGTGCCATCCAATCCGTCCTCGACCAGGTCCCACACGCCTCCGATGTCCAGGCGATCTCCATCGGCACAACCGTGCGTCACACAGCGTCACCCGTGTCCCCAACTCAACTCCCTCTAGCACTTTGTAAACGCACTCGTCGAGAGAAATCGCGCCCGTCTAGATCGGGTGGCCGTCGTCCGTCTCTGTGGTCCATTCACCCATGGAACCCCCCCGTTCGTCGGCTTTCCGCCCGATCTGAAAAACTGTACGTCCCCCACAATGCTCCCATTCGATGTTTTACCGACACCCTGTTCGTGCAAGTCTTGCAAGGTCCCTGCTTCCTCGTCTCGGGCGGACTGCAGATTGATGGGAGCGAAATTGCGAGCGTCAACCCTGCCGAGATTGAGTCTGCCTGCGACAAGATCGACAAAGAGGCACGCCCTTCTTGTGTTTCAGCTTGCCGTAATTGGGACCGACTGTCCCGCACTAAAACGTAAAACTTCACTCAAAGGGCATCCATGCAGTTGCGATCATCTCGGTTTTTGCCCCCATCGATTCCAATCTCAAACAGGAAGAACGCGTCGCTTCGATACTGAAAGCAAAACTACCACACCTCAACATAGTGTGTTCCAAGGACGTGGCTCACATAGGCCTCTTGGAACGCGAGAACGCTACCATCCTCAATGCCTCGCTTCTCAGGTATGCAAAGAAGACCGTCACAGGCTTCCAGAAAACAGCACGTGCATTACACCTAAAATGCCCTGTGTTCATCACGAGCAACGAGGGAACCTTACTCAATTGCGCCCAAGCCGCTAAATTACCCATTCGGACGTTGTGAGTCCTCGTTCAATAGCTTGATGCACCCACAGAGTTTCATTCCATAATGTTCTCGGTTCAAATTCCGATCACGATGATCGCATAGCTCTTCTGGTCCCACCAATTCAATGAGGGGAGCTGCGTTTCTCGCATCGTTCCAGTCTGACATCTCCAGAGAATCCGCATTGGTGGTCGATATAGGAGGCACGACGGTTCGTCCTTGTTCCCTTCCTTTTTCTCGGACTCTATAACGGATGCCATTCGTAGACGGATATCGGAATGCTTCTGTTCGTGTTCACCCTTACCGACTCGAACATTCTTTGGTTCTGACTCCTCGATTTGATTTGAAGGCCCAGCGGCTTCCCTCGGCAAGCCGCAGCTTGTCATGAACTCTGCGGGGTTTTGTTGAATTTCTCTATGCCTCATGTCACCAGGTAACATTGCACGATTCTCTCCCAGAAACTTTACTTAGCATAAATTTCCGTTCTAGCTTCGGGCTCGGAGGTGGCTCTCTCGTCCGCCAGGATTCTCACTCCAAACGGGTAACTATCGGACCGGATTCAGTGGGCCATCGAATCACATCCGAAGCCCGTATCTTCAACGGTACAGTGCTTACTGCTACAGACATTGCCGTTGCCGCTGGGCGGGCGTCTATTGGGGATGTTTCCCGTGTAGCAGATCTTGACCAATCCATAATCGATGATGCGCAGAAGGAAATCAAGAGCATGCTACAGAACACACTGGATGCGATGAAGACGTCAGTGGCTGACATCCCCGTCTATCTTGTCGGCGGAGGATCTATTTTAGCACCAGACGAACTCGTTGGGGTTAGTCGGGTGCACAGATTTCCGTATTACGACGTCGCGAATGCAGTTGGTGCTGCTATCGCTCAGGTAAGGAGACGTTTCGGACATCCCTCTGAGAAACGCTCATCGACGGGCAGATATCAGGTACGATCGACTCGTTTGAAGACGTTTCGTCTACGCCCGTGTCCGAAGTGAGGAAAACCATGGAAGCCAAAGCAATTGCCCGCGCAGTGGCTTCTGGTGCTACTCCGAATCTTGTTTCCATCGTAGAAAGCGAGGTTATACCCATCGCATATACCACTGGAAGATGCCGCTTCTACGTCAAGGCCGCTGGTGACTGGAGTGGAGATGCGGTTCCCGACGAGATAGACGACGCAGATTCTAGCCCCAACCCATCTAGTGAGAATACCCTGACGTTATCCCGAGCAATATCGGACGCCACAGCTGGAGAGACTTCCTCATTGAGCTCATCTCAAGACATCATTTCGTACACACCCAAAGTGAAAGATAACCAGTGGTTTTTATCTGAAATCGACCTCGAGTGGATTTCGGACGGATGCTATGTCCTGGGCTGTGGTGGAGGTGGCTCGCCGTTGCACATGTTCCTGGAGCTAAGAGAGATGGTGCGGGCAGGGGCAGTCATCCGCGTTGTCGATCCAGGTTCTCTCACCCCCGATGCACTCATAGGTTGGGGTGGGGCGTTGGGTAGCCCGGAGGTGTGTTCAGAGAGGCTACTTGGAAACGAGTGCGTGTGCCCGCACCATTAAGACCCTCCTGACAACTTGTTCACAGGTACAACGAAGCGTGTGCTGAACTCTGGGCGTTTATGGGGGCAAGTATTCGAGCATAGTACCGATAGCAGCTGGTCTCATTCGGGCTTGTAGATCACGAAACCTGACGTACTTTGTGCGCTGGAAATCGGAGGAGGAAATGGGATGATCAGCGTGAATCATCTGTCGCATCAATTTCTCGGACTAACATCTTGTCCAGATGATCACAGCCGCCACAAAGAACTATGATATTCCGATCGTCGATGCAGATTTCATGGTATGTAACAATGATTCACTACCCGCAAACCCCGGTGACAGGGCCGTTCGTCAGGGTCGCGCATATCCAACCGTAGGCGATTGTTTCATCCCAGAATGAAGCGTAGACGAAACTAAGGTCAAGGATTATGCAGTGGCACCAAACGACTGCCAACGTGTACGACGAAACGGGTCGTGCAGCCAGCCTTCTTCCCTGCGCTATGTCGAGCGGGGATGGCAACGTCATGGTTGGTCTCTGCCCCTTTCCAAAGGTTAAGTTAGAGGCTCACGACCCTGATTACGCCACCAAGATCATGACGAAGGCGAAGAGGGATGCCGACGTCGATGTCTTGTTGCGTCTTCATCTCCT
>JBBPRR010000293.1:0-28624 GCA_038093115.1 Hortiboletus flavorubellus
AAAATGTAATATATATGTATTAAATAAAAATGTAATATATATGTATTAAATAAAAATGTAATATATATGTATTAAATAAAAATGTAATATATATGTATTAAATAAAAATGTAATATATTCAATGTAGTAAAATAAATGAATTTGGAATAACAAAGTGAATGAATAAAAATTACAAGGGTTCAAGTTGAAAAAATAAAATAACATCAAAATTGTGGAATCAAGCAAGTGAAAAAGAAGAGCAAAAAAATGAAAGAGAATGCATCATAAGAAATCTCTTTCAAGTAAAACAACAGGATTACAGAAGTTAGGGTTATCCACAAGAATGAAGAATGAAATGATGGAGAGAATGGGGCAATATATGGGATCTGTAAAGGGATGTGCTAAGGAGAACTAGAGCTTATAATTAACTACTTGATTTATATGCAATCTCACAGAGTGTAGTAATACAAATTATTTAAACTCAGTTTGGAAAACTAGTCAAGAGTGGGAGATGAATAGAAAATATAGAGGTTGTTAGGAGTACTAATAGTGACAATATAGTGGTAATAAGAGGTTTTAGTAGTTTGTGAATCCAATTAAAAGTGTTTGTGTTTTCTAACTCTAAAATATATACTATCCAACACAACCTGATATTATCCATCATTTTTCAATAATTCATATATAGAAATGAGCCAAAATCTATTATATTTATTTCTATTTATATGCAAGCTTATTTTTTTCGTTTGATTGATATTTTGTATGATTTCATAACACATCTAGAGCATTTTTTTAGGCATTTTTCATGATTTCTATTTACTCATAAAGGAGCAATGTGCTTTTTTTAATACCTTGCCATACTTGATTATCAGTTGATATCTCCCTTATTAAAAAAAGTATTGAATGTTTTCTTGGATATAAAACTTCTATAGTATGATGGATAATATATCTTTTATCCATATGCATTCATTACCTGTTTTCTCATTGTGAAGCTATTTTTTTTATAAACATTGTTATTTTCCTACTTATACCTGATTCTTATTCTTGGTACTTTAAAATCATTGTATTTATCCCAATATATATATATTGACTCTTCTACTTCACTACTTTACTTTCTATATATTCCTTTTCCATCTTTTTCAAATTAGATTTGTTTGATATTAATTCAAATTTATCAGTACTGCCCCATGACATAAAATCTACAGATGGTGGATACTCTAGTGAGTTATTTTACAACCCTCATTATGTCCAACTCTAATAGCCATCTCAGCAGCATTGGATGACCTACCCACCTCAGAAAGTGATTCAACCACTGGATTTATTATGACTATGACTAGTATCACACTATTATTAAAACTCCTGTCCCTTGTTTTGGGTACATTGCTGGTCTCATGCTTCACTTCACAGAGTAGTTACCACACTGAAGACCTCATTCAAGGGTGTCTAGCAGTCCTCAAGGATTTCAAGAGGTATCACTAGGTGCCCTATCCCATCCTTGTCTATTTCATGTTCTGTCCTCCCCCAAAAACATTACATATATGTTAGAAGTTGATAGACAATGGTGTCCTGGATATCTTTTATGACAGTGTATCTACAGTAAATGGTCCAAGTTTATTGTCAAGCCTTCCAAAATGGATGCTACAGAATCTGTGGCTTTTGAGCCACTTATCACCATTATGTCCTTACCATCTTGGAGCCCATCAACTTCACTACAGTATGTGATTGAGCTGCATTGTGTGGTGGTCTTTAGTCCTGATTGTGATTATTTAGGCAATCAGAAATGTCATCTCTCTCTTTTACTTGATTGGAAGCAAAACAAAAGTGGAGCTTGGGTGAGGAGACCCCACCATTGATCATATCATCAGCAATGGGGAAATTCAATACAAGTTCAAGATCAACAAATAATATTTTGTCACAATACACTCTTTTGCTATGTTTGACATGAATGCAATGGTTAGGCATGACACCTGGATATATAAAGTGTTGGATAAGAACAGAATTATCATCACAATCAAAGGCTCCTGGTAAGGCGATAATTATGAGTCAGAGGGGAAGATTCTTGAGATGATCTTCAAGGACATTCAAAACAAATTCAAGAAGGAGAAGGCAAGTATAGTGGAGAGATATTTCATTGGAGTTTGGAAATATGAAGATATCCACATCTCCCACAAGATTTACAAAACACTAGGCCCAGGGGAGGCTGACAATTGGATCAACATCAACAATTAGCTTATTTTTTCTAAAAGACATCATTCACCCAACATCAGCCACATACCATCTGGAACTGTGTGATGCACACCTTATAAAAGCGATAAAGTTCCATATAGGATACATGCTTGCACTATTTTCCAGAATGTTGGGATTGCTCTCATGGACATGATCAGCCTGGCTGACTGTTTTTCCTGTTTGTTTGACCCAGGATGAGATAAGCCACTTTAATTGCTCTCTTTGCTTTTGACTTATGTGATGACTAGTCCTTTATTATTTTCACAAGGCTGCTTGCAGCTACTTTCATGCTTTTTAAAGCCTTGCATTTCAAAGGTCTTGCCACAATAAGGGCACATTATTTGCACTGTGTGTATGTCTTCAAAGTAGTTATATCTTGAATAGGAGGTATGAGAGGGTATCATGGTTGAGCAAAAGAAATAACTGAAAGCCTTATGGCAAGAGGTTGGATTCAAAGATACCCATATCAAGCATGGTATTATCATAATTACATAATATCATACATTGATGGATGTCTTAGCATGATAGCCATTGTAACACCCGTTCTATCATTGTAATGTATTAGTCATATGGACAAGTCCATTATGAACTGGTTATCTTAGCATCAGGCTAGCTGTTTATGCCATTTTGATGCAATGACAACAGCATTAGAAGCCAGTGGTATTATAATGGGGCCAATGAAATTTCTGACAATATTCAGGAGGATTTCATAGCAGATATACAAAAACCTGAGGGGGGGCCCATCCAATGGGCCAAATGGGATTCTCAGAGTCAAGTGAATCTATGGCAGCTATGTTCAGCCCCCACCAAAAGCAACATTGGGAGTGATACAAGTTCAAGGCTTTACATCATGAAAGTAAATTGAAGAGAACTTGTCATCAACTGTTGTTATTCCACTAATTATTTCCACCATCTACAATGTTATGTTACTATGGCTAAGTGAGTAGCAGACACTACCATGGAGAATAGCAATAGGTTGGGCTTTTAGATCCTTTTGAATGCTTCTAGCATGTTCAATGTTCCTACAGCTTTTTAATCATTTCCTCATGTACATTTGTTCCATTGAGGGTATTGAATAATGTCATATTTGGGCCTTTTGCTTTCCCACCTGCTGCTGTTTGTGTATTCATGTGCTCATCATGAGGGAATTGTTGATAGCTTGAATATATGAATAATGATACTACATACAATAGTGCACCTGTCACTGGAACTTTCCACATTGCCACTGTCTTGGCCATCTTGAACACCATGACTAATGGCTTCAAAATATATAGTGACCTTTTTGATGGGGCATGTCAAGGGCTTTCCACTGGTAAGGTGCTGTAATATGATGAGTGCTCATAACCAAGCCTTGAAAGGATTAGGCTCATTGCTAGTCTGGATGGAAGTAGTGCCATCTTTCTGCTTGTCAGAATCCAGCTGGTACTGGATAACAATATGATTAGGAAAGAGATTGAGCTTCTCAGCAACAGTGGTGCAATGGAATGAGATTTTGAATAGTGTTATAAATGGGAAATTGATACCATTTTGACAAACCGCACATTGAATTACAAGAGCTAGTTAACAGAAACAAGGTGAGTACAGTGTATTATAATACTAGAAGTTGTCACCTATAGTACATTTCAGGATTATATGACTTGGATCCTCTAGATTGAGGTACTGTTTTCATTGAAAGGAGTCAGGTTGCTATCTGTGGTTTTTTTCCCTTGGCAATACATATTTCCTGAGATTTCTAAGTCTGAGCTTGTACTGCTTGAATTTGGTATTCCATCTCATCTGAGTTGTTTGAGTTGCCTGAGTCTTAGTCCCCATCATCAATCAAGTTGAGGTCAAGATATTCTTCTGCCTGACTTTCATCATTGACTTCTATTTCTTTATCAGAATATTCCATCTTCCTATCAGACTGAACACCTATCATTGTGTTCACAAGCTTGCTTGCCTGTGTGGCCGGCAGATTTGTGAAAAAAAGGACTTGGTGGGATTGGAAGAAGAGTAGTTATGATATTTATAATTATCCTCTTCTATAGCTTTGAGGGTGGTAGCCTGAGGCTGCAGTGGTGGAGACTTGATGGCAAGTGACTTAGTATTTAATACAAAGTGAGATCGAGACTTGAATTGATGCTGATATTTCACATACTGGCTTTGCTCAGTAAATTGTGATGTTAATTCTATAATAGATAATTGGTGTTGTGATTTGCATTGTTGAGGCTTAACAACCTCTGCTGAGTGTTGAAGGTCACAAAGTGGAATACTTGTATAACAGAATCAATTGGTTTGGACTGGAATACAATCATTCCCAAATCCATCACTTATACATCACTGACATGTGAGCTTTCCAGTGGCAATCTTGTTTTTTTATTATCCAGATGCATTTCCTTCTAGGTTCTTGCCCCATAGCACTGCTCCTCTGAGAAAAAGCACTCTAGGATGATGCGTTACAATACTATGCCTGGAAAACATGAGCTAATGACTGGCACTAACATTTTGAAATAGCAATTCATAGAAATATATATTTTCATTCACAAATGGCTTCTCAACATTCGCAATGTCAACATCAATGAGATAAATGATGATGACAGTTTGGAGGCCTGACACCATTCTATTGCCATCACTCACCCTCTTGTGTCCAAGATATTAGAATACACACTCATTCTTAGGTCAACTGCTGTACTGGAGCATGAAATTACAGAATATCTCAAAAATTTTATGTTGACAATTAGCAAGGAGAACCAGGAAGCCATGACACAGTGAGCAAAGGCAAATAGGAGGAGAGCTCAGCAATCTGATCTGGAACAGGTGAAAGAAGAACATCAGCAAGAGAATGGTGATAAAGTAGTTCAAATTGATTATTGTGAACTGGAGGTAAAAGTGGATGGCATCCAGATCCAACAGTCAAATAAGATAATTACCAATAAAAATATGCAAGTCTTCCTTGTAATGGTCATGCAGGACATTGAAGTGGCCCAAGGACTTGACTTGAAGCCAACTGCAGACTTGAAGGTCTCCAAGGATGAAAGTAGCATGATAATGACAAAACTAGCAGTAAACCGTACAAAACTGTACAAGAGAGTATACAGACCCATTATATTCCAACACTGAGGTCACATGCACATGACTCCAGTTTCCATCACAATGGCACTGAAGCTCCTTCATTCAAACAAAAGCAATGAAATAAAGTGAAGTGAAATGAAAACAAATTAATTCATAACATACTGTTTGTGATCACTAACTGCCTGAGGAGGTAGGTCAGACGTACCAAGAAGACTACTATGCCAATGTGAAAAAAAAAAGTTATTGACCCAAAGGATAAGTACTGGTACTATGCAGTATTGCCAATGGAAGGTGTGGTGGGAGAAACAGACTATAGGGATAGAGGAACACCAGTATAGCATAGGCATTAATGAACACTAATGAGTGATGCAGCAGTAAGATGAGATTGGGCTAAAAGGTAAAACAAAAAACTGAGCAAAAAATGATTGGTGTGATCCACTTAAATTAGGCAGGTGTTGAAGTTGGTGAGGAGGGCTACATGGGTGTCAGCTGAGCTGTGAATGGCAGGTTGCACATTCACTTTCTGACAGTTGTGAGTTATCTGTGAGTTATGAAAGAAAAAATCATAAAAACACTGAGCATTGTCATTACAAGAGTCATCACAGTATAATAAAGTGATAAAAAAGACAGTGTAAAGTGACTAAAGTGTGGTGGGGCAAAAAATAACTTTGTTAGACCACCACCTCATATCGCAGATCAGCAGCAAAGCTATCTGCACTTAGTGTTTTTGGTTTATACCATCCAGAAGCTAGGTGAGTTTCATACTATAGTAATATGTACATTCTGCTGTCAAGCTGTAGTTTCAGCCAGAACACTATTCTGATTTAAAACCAACCTTCAGCCAGCACTCAAGTTTCCAAGACATGCATGTCAGCTTTCAGTTGTTGGAAATGGCCCTCAGGTTCACATCTCAACCTTTTAACATCATTGATCAAGTTTTTGACTCCTTGCAGTGCTTGCAGCTCATGCCAATCCTTGGATCCCATGGGAAAAACAAGGGGCATAGTTTTCACACTCCAGCACAAATATACTCACTAGTCAGCAGTCATGTGTCTTACACAATGAAACAAAACCACAACCTATATGATGAAGAATGTAACCATTGCAGAGGGTGGGGTTTTTTCAAAAAACTAAGGAGAACCACAATATTGTGGGTTGTAAATTGTAACTTGTCTTGAATAGAAGTTAGATTGTCCCCAAAAAACTTAAGGGCAATCTCAGGCTCACAATGATGTATGACATCTTCAAGGAATAAATGGACCCAAACCCAGCACCGCTTTGCAGCTTGTAACTGTTACTTATCTCAAATGAGTGTGCTGGCAGCAGATTGTCCTCAAGAAGCTGAGGACAATCTTGGTCTCATGATGATACATGATACCTTTAAGCTTCAACTCTGATTTGCATGTCACACCCCACAACTTGCCTCAAATGGAGGGCCATCTGAGTCCTTCATGAAAAAATCTCCCAAGAAGCTCAGAGAAATCTTGGGCTTGCAATGGCACATGACACCTTCAATTTATGTATCCTTGGCCAGAAATCTAAGCTACAGTACAAATCAAGTGCTGTGACTGATGTGCCAAAGGCATGCTTAGTCAGCATGGTGAGTGACTTTCCGGGGTTCTCCACTCAGATCTCACGAACGTGCACCACATGTTTGTTTCTCCAATTATAGGCACATATTCCAGAATGTCATTGTCATACAATACTCATGTGAACCAAAGAAGCTCAAGTTTCTTTGTGTCAAACCAACAAAATGGCATGCAAACCTCCCAGAGGCCTAGTTCCAGCATGTTTCCTATTATGCATGATACTGCCACATACTCCTGCAATACCTCTGATATGCTCTATGGCTTGGGCAACTTGACTTTTGATAAAATCACTGTTTTGCATAACCTACAACATGTCCCCATTGTTACCCTTCAATACTTTAAGAAAACAATTCTCCCAGAGCTATCACCCACAATCAACATATACTCTATAAGATCCTTTGTATTTGCATCATCTGTGTTAGGATTGACCAAAACCAGTTGGAAATCATTCCCTACAAAACCAAGCAATGATTGCAGGAGAGAAGGAGAAGTCTTTGATGGCCTCTCAGAAATATTTAAGATCATTATCCATGAAGGCCAAAAAATCACATGAACATCCCCCATTCTTGACCTAATTGCAAAACCTTTGGGAGTCTTAGCATTAGCAAGACAACTCCTCTTCCTCTGATGCTTACATGATCTTAGAAGAGAAGAAAAGTGTAGGTGAAACAAAGGCTGCTTGGGCCAACATAGTTATGTTATTCGAGTTCCAGAAATGCTCTGGCAAAAAGGAGCATGCTGACATAAGTGACATCTACATCTCCTTGAAGCTAACCTTAAACTCACATCTTGCAGAATGACCAAAAACTAATCTGGAGCCTTCACAATATCATATGCAAGGACCCCTGCCATTGTGCTACCTTCAGTATTATCATTGAAAACATCCCAGTTTGCTTGTGGTTCAATTGCTACTCATTAATAGTGGTTTTAAAACTATTCAACTTTATCACAGTCTATTCCAGATTTTTCCTTGAAGATACTCATAACTTACTTGTTGTGTTTCTACCAAGGAAGTCAATGATCTTATCTACCTGTTTTTCTCCTTAGCCTTTACCAGTGATGAGCAGCTAGGTTGGGATTCAACTATATAGCAAGTGCCCATTGGTGGTAAAATCCAATTTGACATTATGATAGGATCCACAGTGTATCAAACTGTTGACATCATCTCAGATTTTGGAGCATAGGCAATGAGGGGGAGAGGCACACAAGTTTTTGAAGCTTATGACAAGAAAATGTCCCATCCCACAATGGTCACCTTGTTATAATCAAGGATGCCTGAAGGGATGTGAATCGAGAGTGTGAGGATCTTATTCTCAAGAAGCTTTTCGAAAACATAAAAAGAACTCAGAGATTGACTGAAGTGAAGAACTCTAAACGGTTTTTCTCATTGTTTTTGAGGTGGAAGATGTCACAATCAAAGACAAGAAGGATGATATGTGATAGTTTCTGCATGACCTGGACATACTGGATGGGAGTCTCTTGTACAAGGTGATTTCAAATTTAGAGCCATCTTGCCATTCCCATGCATCTAGTGCACCATTCTGGTTCCTCTACCAAAAGATCTCAGCTTTGAAATTTGCAGATATCCACCACAAACAACATTTCCATATTGTTTTTGCAGAAAAGGGTGAACCAACAATCTTCAAATTGAAGATGCTGGAAGATGTCCTAGAAACTCTTGAATATGCTTTAAAAGGTTCATCGCCCCCAATCACTCTTGTTTTACTTGCATCTATGACCCTTATCTCCCATTTAGGGTTAGAGTACATGTACCTGGCTGGTTGGATTCATAGAGACTTCAGCTTTGCAAATGTGCTGTATTATAATTGTCAGAGACTGATCATGGACCTAGAATATGCAAAGTCACTGAGTTCCCCTGGCAATAGCCATGATATTTGGACTGTAAGAGGTCTTCTTTAAGCATGATATCAGAAGTGTTTAATGTCATTGTCTTCAGGGAATAGCTAACTTTATAACTTGTGAAGTTGAAGGACACAAATATCTGTTTTTCAAGTTTCCTCCCCCCAAAAGTGGATATAGGTCTCAGGTGTGTCCCCCACACCTGATAATATCACTGTATTGTAAGAAACCTAAAACCAGAAAATATGAGATTTATCCTTGCCCACTACCATTGTATGGATTAAGTCCAATGAAAAAGCTACTAGGAGCCTGGGGATGTTGACATTCAAGTCCAAGGACTACCATACCACATGCTATACCATGACAGGTCTAAATATTTATATTGACTATCAACAAGAAAAAGACTATATTACTACTGAACATACAATAATTAAACATATACACAGTGAGAGTACCACCCATAGGGATCATCTGGTGTGATTGTATACAATGCATGTACAAAAGTGAGTATTTCTTTGTCTTCCAATTGAGTTATTGCCAATTGTGTATAATCATCATTTCTGTACAAGTGGTACTTCATCACTGAGAATGCAAGTTCAATAGAATTGAAGTCTGGGGAGTATGGTGGAAGAAATTTACATCATATTCTGCTGTGTGATAATAATATGGCACAATTATGGCAGTATGTAATACAACTTACCTTACCTTGATCATTTCTTGGATGTCTAGATGCTTGTGGATTTTGCAATTGTCCATGACAAGAACAGAATTTAGAGCCAGAAATTATTACATCTTTGTCATATACTGTACCAACCACACTCTGGCCCTCCAGGCACAACTCTGCTCCCCAGGAGTAATCTTTGGTAGGAGTCTTCTTCAGCCGAATATCCTTTTCATCGGATCAGAAAGAAGCGGTTGTTGCAAGGTCCACGGTGGCATAAGATCTTCTCGATCTCATATTCTTCTTCTCCACCGATAAGGTCCAGGGGGTGCAGGGAAGTTCTTCCCATGGACAGAGTTCTCTTTGTACAGAGATAGAAGGGAGGCATGGAATGTGTTGTGGATACACCACGTTTTAGGGAGGCAGAGTTGATAGACGATAGGAGAGAGAACTTTAGTGATAGTGAACGGACCTTTGCATTTTGGGGCGAATTTGGAGTTAAAGATGGACCTTTTCAGATTCCTAGCTTCGAGCCAGACTTTGTCTCCTTTGGCAAAAGGAGTGAAGTTGCGGCGAACTCGAGAAGCCATGACTTGGCGAGCGAGTTCATGAGCAGCAAGGGCTTCATCTCGAGCTGTGGAGAGGGATTTTAGACGGGATTCCACTGTGGGAATAGAAGAGTCGGAGATTAGGGAAGGAAGAGCACGGAGTTCATATCCCATCATGAGATAAAAGGGGGATTGGTTGGTAACGGAGTGAGGGCAGTGGTTGTGAGCAAATTCTGCCAGGGACATCTTTTCAGACCAGGAAGAAGGGTTAGTGCCACAGAAGATCTGAAGATAGGTTTCGACTTCCTGGTTTACACGTTCCGTTTCTCCGTCAGTTTGGGAATGATAGGCAGTGGAGAGGAAAAGGTCGTAGTTCAGGAGTTTTCCAAGTTCTCTGGTGAATGCAAAGGCAAATTGGGGACCATGATCAGAGATGATTTTGTCGTAAAGTCCGAAGCACAGGAAAACTTTGAGGAAAAAAAGGGAAGCAATTCCCTCAGTGGTGACGGATTTCTTAGTAGGGCAGAGAATTACCCCCTTAGTAAGCCCATGGTCTACCACGACCAAAAGGGAATTGAAGCCGGTGGAGGGGGGAAGGTCAGTGATTAGATCGCAAGAGATCTGTTGGAATGGCTGTGAGGCCGAGGATTTGATCAGAGTTAGGGGGGGAATGATTGGATGTGTATTCGACTTGTTTTGCTGGCAGGTTGCACATCCCTTGACATATTTTCTGACATAAGAGACCAGGATAGGCCACTAAAATTCTGCAGAGACGAGTTGACATGTTTTAAGATAACCAGGATGGCCAGCAGTTTTGTGATTATGGCATTGTTCAAGGATAGTGTGATGAAGGGAGTCATCGTTAGGGACATAGACGCGTCCTTTGTAGGTGAGAATGCCAGCTTCATGTTGCCAGTCGAAGAGGCGAGAGCGAAAGGCAGGGGGAATAGAGCCATCCATAGACTGGAGGGCTTGTAGTACTAGGGGGTCATCTGCAGAGGCGGATTGTACTCGGTCTGAAAGGGAGGTGTCGATGATGCAGACAAAAAGGGATGGGGGAAGCAGGGTTACTCCTTCGTTGTCAAGATCAGAAGGGGGAAGGAGGTCTGGGTGGCAGGAAAGGGCATCGGGTCCTGTGAGGAGCTTTCCAAGTATATGAATTATTTTTAGATTAAAGTTGAAAAGATTGAGAAGTCAGCGGGCTTGTCGTCGGTTAAGGGCTTGGGGCTGGCGGAAGTAGGTAAGGTTTTTATGGTCAGTGAAGACCTGTACAAGGAAGGGGGATCCATGGAAGTAATGTCTCCAAGATTTCAAGGCATGGATAACAGCGAGGAGTTCTCAGTCATAGATGTCGTAGTTTCATTCTGCTTGGGAGAACAACTGGAAGAGGTAGGAGCAGGGGTGCCAATCACCATTTGAGTCAGTTTGGAGGAGAATGACACCAGAGGCATACTTGAAGGCGTCAGTGGCGATGGCAAAGGGGGAAGAGAGATCAGGAAGATGGAGGACCAGTTTGGACAGGAAGAGGGTTTTCAGAGAGTCGAAAGACTTCTGACAGGCAAGGGTCCATTCCCATTGGAGGTTCTTTTTGGTGAGGTCAATGAGGCGAGCAATATTGGAGTAATCGGGAATGAATCATCGGTAGAAATTGGCAAAGCCTAGGAAAGACCAGACGTCTTTTACTTTGGCAGGGGTGGGCCATTTGGCGATCCCATTGAGTTTGACTGGGTCCATGGCTAGTTGTCCTAGTTTTACGATCATTCCGAGGTATTTGACTTCTTTGGCGGTGAACTTGCATTTTTTAAGCTTAAGATGCAAGTCAAGTTCGATCATTCTTTGTAGAACTCGCTTGGTTTGTTCTTCGTGGATGGCAGCATTGGGGGAGAAGATGAGGAGGTTGTCCATGTAGATGACAAGCCATCCTTCTGCGATCATATCACGGAAGGAGTTGTTCATGAAGCGTTGGAAGGTGGCGGGGGAGTTGGTGAGCCCAAAGAACATAACAGTAGGTTCGAAAAGGCCTTTGTGGGTGATAAAAGCCGCCTTCCATTGATAACCATCTTTGATTCGAACGTTGTTGTATCCCCATCGTACGTTGAACTTGGTAAAGATTTTAGCGTCTTTTAACTTATCGATGAGGTCTGAGATTAGGGGAAGGGGGTAGGCATCTCGGATGGTGTGTTCGTTCAGATACCTATAATCCTGACAAGGACAAAGTCCTCCGTCTTTCTTTTTGACAAAGAAGAAAGGGGCAGCTTGGGGGGAATTGGATGGACGAATTTTCCCAGCACGAAGGTTTTCGTCTAGAAAGTCTTCAGTGGCTTTTCGTTCTTCGGAGGAAAGAGGATATAATTTTCTGACCTTCAGGGTGAAGGATTCAGTGAGGTTGATTTCGTGGTCATAGGGGCAAGAGGGGGGAACGTGGTCAGTAGCTTCTTTGGAGAAGACTGAGGAGAATTGGAAATATTCGGGGGGAAGGATCACTTTGGGTTTAGCAGCTTCAGCAGCTACTGTGAGTTCAGTGGTAGTGGTGAGGCGAGCAACGACAGGGGATCCTAGGGGGGCGAAGCGGGATCTGTAACAGACGATCCATTGGATGGTTTGGAATTGTCAGGCTCGGTTGATAAAGGCTGACTCTTCTTCCCATTGGTTGTATTCATAGAGGCAAGAGTCAGTGATGGTGTTCACGTTTACATGGCGAGGGGGTCGGATGGGAGGTTTGTAAGAGGAGTTGTGTCGTTTGACGTCAACTTTGTGGGAGGTGAAGAGGAATTTGGATTCATTGACGGAATCATCGATGGAGAGAGTTCAATTGGTCCAGTTGATGACTGGATTGGTAGCGCAGAGCCAGGGGAGTCTGAGGATGACATTGTCTTTTAAAGACATAATATGGAAGTTAACTTTTTGGGTGATCCCTTCTATATTGATGAAGAGAGGGCAGGTGTGTCTGACGTCCTTTTTGTTAAAGGATCCATCGGCGTTTTGAGAGCGGATAGGTATGTCTAATTTGTTTACAGGGAGTCAGTGTCTTTTGACAAAGTCGTAGTTGATGCAGGAGAGGTCAGCTCCACTATCGATTAGGGCATAGGAGTTGACGGTTTTTAAGGTGTATGAGGGTACGATCAGTTGCAAGAAAATTCTCATAGATTTGCTTGTTACTGGTACAGATATAGACGCACAGGTAAATTCTAGGGAGTCTCGCGTCAATCAAGGTTCCCCTTCTAAAAATCCCAAGTAGAGTGGACTCCAGCCATGGTTGCTTCTCCATCATTGTCCTCTAATTCAATTAAAGCTGGAACTTCCTCCTTGGCAACACGTTGAACTCGTTTGACAGTGGGTTTCTTTGGTTCAGAGGGAAAGAATGGGTAGGCAGAGCTAAGGTGGCCTGCTTTGCGGCAGCGGAAGCAGAGACCTTTCTCCTGGCAGTGATGTCGTTCCTCAAGAGTTAGTTTAGGGACTTTGATGGAATCTATGTCCATAGCATCAGGGTCGTGAGTGGCCTTGGAGGAGGAGGAGTATGATGGGATATAAGAGGAGGGTTTGGTGTGTCGGTGGGCGACTTCTTCTGTGCATTCCCACTGGGTTTGGAAATGTATAGCCCTTTTGTACCAGTTGTCAATTGTATTGGGGGGGGGTTTCCATCTGGAAGATTCATCGCATAAGGGGAGGGGGAATGGCGACAGAGTAGTAGCCAATGAGGACAGCATGGTCAGTAATTCCAGATAGGACAACGTTGTTCTGGAAGTTAGAGTTGAATTCGGTGAGGGAGAGGGAGTAGACGACTTGTCCATTCTTTTTCTGAGAGATCATTCATTTGGTAGACAACCAAGCGATGGCATTGTTTTTCTGATCATGGTGTTCGAAGGAAGTTTTGAACGTGGTACAAAAGTCGGCCCAAGTTCCAAAGTTGATAACCGCACCATTAATGGCTTGTTGTCTGAAGGTAGAGGCCCAAGTAAGGGCAGATCCTTTGATCATATAAAAGAGGGCAAAGGTGATTTTCTTAGGATCAGAGTCATAGACAAGTTCATTTGTATGAAGATAAAATTGAACGGAATGGAGCCATTGGATGGCAGTGTTATAAGATCCATCGTAGTGTTCTGGGGTACCGATGCAGAGTTCAGTGGATCGAGCTGCCATGGCAGGTGGTGGTGGTGGTCCGGGAGGAGGGAAAGGGTTCGGTGGGGGTCGAGGAAAGACTGGTTGTCTAGAGTTAGTGGACAGGGAAGGAGGTGTGGGAGGACGAGGTAGGACTAGGGCTGCAGAGGTTTGGTGGGCGAGGTCAAGATCTTCTTGTTCTTCTTCTAGAGAAAAGAACGGGAGGTCAGCAGTTTCAGGATTCATAGGGGTTCTTTCTTCGGGGGTAGAATCGTCAGAGGTTTCTTCTGGGTTGGAGCGATATCCGAACCAAGTGGAGGTCGAGGGGGTTCATTGAGAAATGGTGGCAAGCTACAGCAATGGTAGTCGCAAGATCAAAGTTAGACCTTTTGTTACGGTTGGTCCGGGTAGGGCCAAACGTAGCCTTAGTCTTTAGGTTCAAAGGTTCAACCTTCGTTAAAGTTGAGTTCTTATTTTCAAAGAAGAGAGCGTTCACTCAGAAGTAGGACAAGGACTTGGAGAGCGATTCAAGGAAGTGAAGTTGGATGTATTCCTAAGGAGGTCTAACTTAGGGATACATGGTAGAGACGATGGATTTATATACAGTTAGGAGTCTGGGATGACTAAGCAAAAGGAAGGTCACAGAACATCATAGAACGTTCAAGAAGTAAACTGTGAGAAGAAGACAAGGGAAGAAGTGCGATAAGCATGGAGTGTTACGGAACAGGGGAGAACATGATGGAACATCGTGGAATGTGGAAGAATGTTCAAGAAGAAAGCAGACTTAGTAAGAAGAAGAAAGAAATCGTAACAGTTTATATGGAGGAGAGTACAGTATTAGTAATAGGATAACTGAAATGGAGGTCAAAGAGTAGGAAAGCCAGTGCTGTGCTTTGGTGAAACAAATGCCAGAGCTATGCATGCACAAGTTGAAGGTATCTAAGAATCAAAGCTAACTAAATATGGAACAAAGAAGTGTTGTAAGTGAAAATGTCAAAGGAGATTAGTTAGGATACAAAGGTCCAGAGGAACAGATATACAGAATGTTGAAGGGTAAGTTTGTTAATTTTAATCAAAGCTGGACTGATTTTCACAATCTTGGTCATTGACATTCTTGGTGTAACTGTTGTTGTTTTCTTCTCCTAGATGAGATATAACTTCATCTGCTCTGAGAGATGGGTGAAGTTTAAGCTGATCATGAAAAGGTTGGTGGATAAAGAGATTGATGGCAATATTAGGCCCTTCCAAATTGCCCTGGGAAAGAAATTGCCATTTGGAAGAACATATTTTTCTGATACACCACATATGGTTGAATTCTATATGTGACACCCAGGCAAGAGAATTGAATTTTTTGTGAAGTTCAGCACAGACTCAAGCAAGCCTTCAAGAAGGTAGTTGTTGTACAAGAAGAGGTAGGAACTGAAATAGCAACATTTCCCAAAGTTTTGTAGTGGTTGAGGAGGGACTGTGGAAGGAAAGAAGCAATTGAAATGTTTGAGCCACTGCTCTGAGGTACATATAAAGAATATACTAGACTACCTTGAAAGGGAATTCAAGTTGTAGATAGAGATCTTGGACAGTGAGTTTTTCTCTAAGGATAAGTGGGATATTGATTTATGGATCCTAACTGTAACTCTTGTGATTTAGAGATTCTTGGAGGATGTCATAGAACATTTCCTTCAAGATAAGCTAAATACAGTCTTTGAGAAGATTCTCAGGTTCTTGTTCAGAATGATCATCAGGATTGATGACCTGACTATTTCTACCACCATGTTGAATAAAATAGTCAACATCTGAACCACAGGGATGTTTAGAATCAGGAAGAGGCAAATAATTAAGGGAGTGGTCAATCTTAGGAAGGGTTGATCTTGAGGTCTGATGGAATGAACATTGATGGTCTGGTTCAAAGTACAATTGCTGGTCCTTTGGATGTGGGCTGGTCAGTAGGCTGGCTGGAGCATGGCAACCCCAACTACCATATGATGAAGCCCATTCATCATGCTCTTTTCATATGCTTAAGGGATCGCACATGTTTTATAGGTCTTGGAATATAGAATGTAATAGACATATGTGACTGTGTGTCATACCACATTACATAGGAAATATACCCCAGCTTTATATATGAGGGGTTGGGTGGATACATTCAGATTCTTGGGATCTGTGTTTGGATCTTGAAGAACCTTGGTAAAAAACAACAAACCTCCTTACAAAGGTAATATGTGTGGAACTATGGATATGATAAATTCAAAGAAAAAAAGTCTGCTTGAAGTCTAGAGCATGAAAAATAAAGTCCAGAGATAGACCAGGCTAGTTCTGGTATAGAAGTGGTGTAGACAGTGATAGTTCAGAAGTCTAGAATGGTAAAAACAATAACAAGCAGTGATGGGAAGTGGTGAGCACAAAGTGCATGTATTTGTATGTGCATTAAAATGAAAGATCAGAAGATCAGAAGATGTATTTCTAGTGGAATACTATATACTTTGTAGTCCATAGCATTTCAGGAACAAGTGTCTAAGCTCTAAGGAAAAGAAAAGAGAGATGTAACTATGTTATAAAGCAAAGGTAGTAACATATGAAACATGTATCAAATGAATGTAAATGATATGTAAGTGAACATGATAAGGTGATTGATTGAAAGGGGATAAGGGTAGTTCAGAGCAAAGCAGACTAAATAGTCCAGACTATGATAGTCCTGCATACATAGGACTAATCCAAGACTAATATCAGGGACTAATAGAACTTGAAGTGAACTTGAAACAAAGTAAATGAAATGTGAATGGAAGTTGTCAGAGAGTTAAGGATGAAGCATATATCACCATAAAGACCTATGGATCTCTACATTGGGACATGTCAGCTTGACTAACTTATGCAAGTAATAATTTGGAGTGTGATGTGTACCATTGAGAATCTAAATAACCATGACATTCAGAGCAAGGGTGCTCTTAAAAGAGCAATTCTTTGAAGGAGTTACCACAACATGAATTGCAGCAAGACAAAGAAACTTGAAATACTTGCAAGAAAAAGTGATGACTTGAAATTACTGACTGTTTCAGATTCCAAATGAAAGGCATGCAGTTTATTGACTGCCAAGCTTTAGCTGGGATTTGGACCATAGTTTGATTAATCAGGCATTGAGGGAATCTGGTCAACACTTCTTGTACATGGACCAGGAAAAACTTCCAGCCTTGCATAACCTTCCTGTGGCCTAGATTTTTTGACTTTTTTTTTCATCATCACTAGTGCAAGCATACAGGATATCAGCCTATTGCTTGAGATCTCTCTTGAGCTTTTGGCAGAGATGATTGGTGAGCAACTCAAAGGGCTTTCTTTGAAAAAATATGCCCTGGTGGAGCTGATAGGAAATGGCCATTTCAATAGTATAGGCCTGGATGTAGTGGATGATGTCTGAGAATCTATGTGAGGTTCAGTGAAAACTGGCAACATCCTTGAGATGCATCTGGTAGTTGATAAAGAAATATCTTTTATCATCAAAGACCTCTATTATATTATTGAGATCTGGTAGCACTAAAGCAAATGAGTACCTGGTGACCTCAGGTTTGTCATATGATAACCTTTCTTGGAATTACAAATTTCAAACTGACATTGACAAACCATTGTTCCTGCTTGATTGACTACATGTCCAGCACTCCAGTGAGGTCCTCCAAAGCACTCACATGTTTGTAGATAGGGTCATGTTAACCATCTTGCCTGTTCTCTTCTTCATTACCCTTTAAATTGTGAACAGTCACTACTTTCCAACCACACAGTTCATGACCAAAATAGGCATTCTAAAAGTAGGGATGTAGTATTTGAATTCATCCAGAACATGTGAGGAAATGTTAAAAAAGAAGAAATGGAGATGACCCCCATGATCTCAGCTGATTTCTACCACAGATGTGTAATCTCTTGGCCAATGGGTTGCTTGATTCAGCATGAGATGTAGGATGAGGGGATGAAAATATTGATCATATATGGACTCTAGATCTCTGGTGGAGATCTTCTTCAACTTTACTCTCTGATACATTTGAGGAAAAAAGATACAAATGGAAGACTGATTTGTGACCTTTTCAAGGGCTACATTCAGGATGGAGTGCATGAGAATATAAACAGGATTATTCTGCTTGACAAAGAATCAATATATATATGTGACTGAACTCACAGGATCAGCCACTTATACATGAATTGATGGTGAGAAAATTGACATGATTGTTCACAGTGAGTGTGTTTCTATAGGAGGATACAGGCCAGATCTTGAGGGGGACATAATAGGAGAGTGTTTTTGTAGTTCCAATCAATGAGTCAAAATCACAAGTGGTGGCAAGGTTTTGGATATCTGGTTGGCCCTGGATAATGTTAAGGATGATGAAATCCTAAGCCTCTAGTTGCAAACCCTGTCAACCAGCTAAAATGAATTTGAGAAATTTGAGTTCATTATTCCTACTACAGTACATCCAATTCTTTAATAGAGTTAGGCAGCTTCATTTACAAATTAAGACTGGGTCAATTGGACTGGGTCATCAGCATAATCATTAGAGTAAGGTCTTCTGAGCACCTTGAGGAGGAGGGGAATATATCTCATATGATATGCAATGCTTCCAATGCTGTGTAGTAGGAAAGGAAGGACTAAAACCAGCTTGGTACCTGAATTTGTGGATCAGCACCTTTCACTTTGACACAGATCAAAGGGTCTACAAACTGGGTCACCAGATTTGGTAGATTCTAATGGAGCTAACAAGATTTTTAAAGTTTGATCAAAAAACCCAGAGTAGACTAAAGCATGATCTGAGAACAAAGGTAGTTTCTTTGACCATAATCAAATAGAATCTTAGTGATGTATTCTAATATGCTAAAATGTCCTAATCTTGTTTGGACTCTTGTTAGATTTGATTGAGAACACAACAGCGACCTTATTTATTAATGACATGAGAGGAAATATATTAGCATTCTGAACTGCTGGTCAAATGTCAGACCCCCCATGGGACATTTTAGGACCACACTATATAGGGAAAGCTTGGATAATGCTGTAAATGGTTCAAATTGACTGGAAGCCACAGAAAATAATTAAACTTTATTTGTAATAATAGGATGGATTTCATAGAGCATTTTAATTGAATGCCTGTTCTAGATGTCTTGATGCAGTGGATAAAATGTCTCAGGCTTCAGGCTTCAGATTGGATTCACTTCCAACCAAAATTTAACAGATCCTGGAGGCTCCATCCATGATCTCCTGTATATATATTAGTTTCCCTCTATTTCATGGCTGGCAAAGCTTGATATTCATTATAAAATAGATTTATGATCAGAATATACAAATTTTCTTTATTCTTTCCTTTTTCCTTTTCCAAGATTTGAATAACCACTACTCTTGAATTGACACATGCTACTAGAAATGAGGGAGGCACTTCTGATTCTTATACTGAAGGGAACTGAGAAGAATTTAAAGGTTCTTTGGTGGTGGGAGAGAAATATGAAGGATGACAGGTCTTTACACTGGTAGTAAAGCTTTGGATTTCATCAGAAACCTGATCAAAAGGAGGATAGTGGAATGATGTGGATGAGGAAAGGTTAGTAAAAAAGAAATTTCCTAAGTAAACACTGACAAGACAAGAAGAATTGGATTGTGAAGACAATGGTGGTAGTTTATCAGCCTCATCAGAAGAGTTTTCAAACAGATTCCAATTCATCTCTAGAGTTGGATTTTGCATTTCAAGATCTATGGTCAAATCAGGAGGTATTATGGAACAGTGAGCAGAAGCCCACAAGGTGCTAGGGGAGCTTTAGATGAGCTGAGTAAATGATTCCACATGCTTTTTATTCCTTTGCATACTTCAAGGAGTAAAGATGACTACAGTTACCTGCTTTGATTTTTTAAGATTGATCACATTTTGGTTGGCAGAGGCCAGGGAGGTGGATGCTTAATGTTTTTTTAGAAAGATTGAAAGGAGATTGAGATGTTTAAAGGTAGTCCTTCTAATCTTCTTTTGTAGCCAAGGTTGAGACAAGTGGAGGATGTAATTATTCAGGCCTTTTAAATTTGAGTTGGTAGAATGGGTTGGATCTAAAGTGGCATTATCACTATTGAATAATTTTACTAACAGAAGATAAGTTAGAAGAGAGGGAAGAATATAAAGATGGAATGGATATGTCTGGTCATCTAGATATGATAGAGCATTCCTTTGTCAAAAACAAGGTTGTTAAGGAAGATGTCTAAGGTTCCACAGGCTACCAAGTGATAGAAATGAACTTGCTTTTTTTTTTTTGGAAAACCTATAAATCTGGCCATGCAATTGTTCATTATCAAATGCAGACCAGTGAGTGTTCTATACAAACGGTTAAGCTAAGGTGAGTGATTTGAGTGAAAAGTAGAGATAGACTCCAATGATCATGATGTTGGAGCATGCAAGGTTGAGGCCCATAGCTCCAATCATGAACAGAATGAGCACTTGAGCACCAGCATGATGGGTACTCACACCTGATGTATGACTGAAAATGTCTGCCTGACAAACCTACCACATATTGTACAATATATTGGACTTGTGATAAATTTTTGTTTGCAATACATATCAGTCACTTATTTGGGCAGAGATAATAAACTCTTTTGGGATAACATGTTGTCTGAAATGAATTCAAAATAGTTATATTGTTCAGATGGACAATGTTTATTTAAATATGAGAGTTTATCATATATGGAACATTTTCAAGACAAGCTATCGAGAATGACTAATGAAAATAGTCAGCAGAAACTTTTAAATATGTTAACCATACATATTTTGTAGCAAATTCTCAGTTATAAGGTCAACATATTGTGCATGTGGTAGTTTTAAATAGAAAAGATAAGTAAACAAGATTTGGCTGATTGTCATATTTTACACGTAAATTCATGATATGTCTCACAATATTACAAGTGCCCCACCAGCACCCCACTAAGTGCCCCACTCAACACCCAACCGAGAGCGCTAATCAGTGTCTCATGCCAGCAGCTAAGGGGTGATGTAAAAACAATGAGCGCCTGAGAATGCATGCGCCAACATCCTGAAGTTGATATCGGTGGCACACAGGCACCAAGTGGCCAGAGAAAGGGCGAGGCCAAGTAATGCGATAGCGAACAAAGCGCTGGTCGCATTGGCCAACGGTCTGCAGTGAATAGGCTTGGGTGCATTGGGAGATAATAGGGTGGGAGATGCTGATATTACATACCTTTTGCCCACAATGAGCACACAGCCTAACGACCAGGACTAGTTTGCCATCTTGTTTGATATAACAAATTCGTTCCTGCAAATTCATTAGAAGACTATGCTACAAGAGATGGAGCAGCTCACTGGAATTGTAAGGATTGAGGGTCAATGACCAGCACACAGGCCAGAGACAAAGTATTTAAGGACTTGTCCTCTTTTGTGCCTAAAAGTGGGAATGTGGGGACAGAATGCGGGAACAAAAAAAAATACAGTTAAGCGAAGAACAAAAAGGCGTAGTAGTTTCCTACTCACTTCAGGTACCATTTCCCCACTGAGATACAAAGTAGATACAACGTCTCCAACATCTCCACTAGCATAAATACAATGTTTCCAACATCTTCACAAGCGATGCAAGGAATTTTTGAGAGCTTAAAGGCTTGATAAGGGGCAAGGGACTTACAGGAGGGTGTAGAACAACGCTGTTTTTGATGGTCCTCTGTCTCTGTTCGACCTGTGGACCCCATGGGAGGGAAGTGATGAGGAATGAAAAGAGGATGCATAAAAGAAGCGATCATGACCAAGCGGAACTCGTAAGTGCACAAATTCATATAGATGTGATTATCCTCACCATACCAGGACAATGATCTTAACAATTTGGTGCAACACACGTCCCAACTATCACTGGAGCAGACACCAGAGGAAGATGTCAGTATGATTTCACAGTTAGTTTAATCGATTCCTCACTGCTTCCCTGTAGCTGAAAGGAATCGCCCAATCAGTCTTCAGAATGACATTGGGGAATAGTACCTCATGGGCACAGGGAGAGGCACCACCGCATGGTCCTGCAATGGTATTGGAGTCGCCAGAACCACAGCAGAGCCTCTGGAAGGTGTCAATGGAACTTTCCCAGCCCTTCTTCTCATCGATTACGAGATGCACCGTTGGGCGAAACTCATAGGAGGCCTTGTGAAAGGATCAGAAATGGCAACTGAGCAAGGGGATATCCAAAGGGACCTACAGGAAGGTATACTCTGGCTACAGAAAAATTTAGACACCATTCATCGCCTCGACACCGGCAAAGATGAAACCAATGAGCATCTGCATCAGGAATTGGAATCGAATTTGTGCAACCTTTTGCAGGCCATACAGAGCATCGTGGATATGCTCACGGCCAGGGGATTGGACACATTGTCCAAGGAAACTGCGGCTGAGATCGTTAACACTGGTAGGACGCTGAACAAGGGAGCGAGCCAATAGTCTGATAGTGCCTACAGATAGCAAGTTCAACCTCAACCTGCGTTATGCAAACCCAGTGATCCTGCTTAGCTTGCTGATCGCCGTGATCCTGAATGTACTTGGAAACCTCACCTATTCATGGAGCAATGCAGCACTGGGACTCCTGAACCTGCTTCTAAAAACCACTCTTGAGGGCTATCCAGTCTCATTCATCACGCATGCCCGACAAAGAGAGTGGATATGTTCCACGTGATATTTGTACTGTTCAAAGGAAATTCGACCTAGAACTGTCTACGCAGACATTTGCAACTTGCGTCAGATGCTGTTGCACATATGCACCGAAGTTGAAGAAGACAACCACCACCTACCCTGGGTGATGCATCTTCATGAAGTACCATGGCAGTAAGGCTTGCGGACAGCTCCTGGTCAGGTCGACCAAGTCTGGCATTAGCAGGATACGGATCCCAATACAATCATTTATGGTACAGAACTTTGACGATTTTCTGGCTGGGTTGCTCAGCTATCTGGGTATGGAAGCAGCCATGGAACGCTGCACGAGGCTAAATGACAAGCATCAGCTATGGGACATAAAGGATGGGACAGGTATCACTGAGATTATGGGACCTGATGGGAAACCTTTCATGGATGGACTTCCGAGGAAGGATCTCAGACTAGCCTGGAGCCTCTCTGTTGACTGGTTCAATCCACACCAAAACAAGACAGCAGGAAAGAATAAGTCAGTTGGCTCTATAGCAATGGTGTTGCTCAACTTACCCCCAAGTCTTCATTACAAGCCTGAGAATCTCTATGTTTTCGGTGTAATCCATGGCCCGAAGAAACTTTTCCGGGAAGAGATCAATCACTTCCTTCGCCCCCTCGTGGATTTTTTCTTGCCTGCATGGAAGAGCGGAATCTGGTTTATGAGAACTACCAAACACCACAAGGGCCGTTTATCGTGGTCTGTCATCGCAGTAGTAGTAAATGATTTACCAGTGGCTCAAAAAATCTTAGGGTTTGCGGGGCCTACTGCTGAACACCTGTGCAACTTATGCTGGCTGTCTAAGTCAGAGAAGGACAACCTCGACTGCAAAAAATGGAGATCACGCACCTTTCACAAATACTTCGACGTGGCAACTCGGTGGCACGACGCAGGGAGCAAGAAGGAACAGGACCAAATTTTCAAGCAGACTGTGGTATGGTGGTCAGAGCTACTTCGGCTACCTTACTGGAATCTTACCCGCTTTGTGGTCATCGACGGCATGCACAATCTTTTCCTTGGGCTGGTACAATATCACTTTTACAATCTTATTGTTATCGACAAACCCACAAATGAAAATCTTCACAAGCTTAAGCATACTGTATATGCGATGAGCGAGTTGACGAAAGCGAAGTACGAGAAGCGAGGCAGTTGCTTGACACAGGGGTGTCCACAGACGCATTAAACCGTTTGAAGAGAGCAGTACTAGCTCGTTTAGTGGATGAATACAATCTTAGTGGACTACTACTTTCCAAATTTAAATCAACGAAGCAAGACCTAATCAGTGCATTACAGGTGAGAAAAGTCATCAAATCAACAGGCAGATGAGACTTGAACCTTTGCCAGACAAGTAGGACGTGGGACAGCTTGGCAGAAGCCATTTCCATGATAATCGACGAACTGATCGGGGATGGAGTACTCCCTGGAAATGACCTAGTGGAGGAGTACAGAACGCTGCACGATAAGAAGACAGCGACTTTGGAATCCTTATCCAATAAGGAAATCAACGAAATTCAAACTCACCTGCGTGCCATCACACACCCTTCGTGGTTGAATTACCAGTGATTCTATTCAAGTTATGCTTGGAAGAGATTCCGTAATGGCGATAACGATGATGCTTAACGCACAAGGAGGGAAAAACTAGCACATAGCACGATGACCTTGGCAATGGCACTACAGTGGGGTACATTCTACGTCACATCCAAGGAGCACGCCCACAACTACCACCACCACATGTAAACATATCTCAAAACGCTCAAACAGATCTTTCCTGATCTCAACACATGGCCAAACCACCACGCAGCTTTACATCTTGATATCTTCCTGTGCCACTATGGCCCCCTGCACAGATGGTGGATGTTCCCATTCGAAAGAATCATAGGGTCCCTACAAAAGAAAAACGTCAATTATAGAATCGGTGCAACTTTGTAAATTCAAGAAGGGTCTTTGGCTTACCTACAAAATAGGGGAACTAGAGAAAACAATGTTGGTATCATTCTGCGCAGCGGCAAGGGTGTGGACTATCCTACAACATCCGGATGCCCCATCATGCGTCAGAATGGCAAACAAAATTGTGTGACAGAGCTGTGGAGCAGAAGAAAACCTAAACATTTCTCAATCCCCTGAAAATCTGTCACAGTGGAAGCTTCATGGTTCAGGAAATCAGATGCTGATTACTCCTGAAGTGAAAAAGGGCACTTTCTTCGATCGGAATCGACATGGATGATAAAGCACTTGTCAATCCATTTTCGCGTGTCAGCAAGGGGGAACAAATATACGCCAACAAAGTGGTAATGAAGACTGACTGCTATATTTTTTGGGAGGAAACAGAGGGGAGCCTTGTACCAGGTGTCATCGAGCAAATATTTGCAGCTGGAAATGAGCATAGTTGCTTTGTTGCAGTGCGCAAAAACCTACCAATTCCTGAAGACGATGTGGATCCCTTTGCGCCATACAAAGACTTCGGAGCTTCGCTATGGAAGAGAAGTTAGTGCAAGAAATAAGTGTGTTTCCATTGGAAGGAAGTACTTTCTGCCATGCAATCTTCACGCCTTGGGAGGTGGGAAAGCTTGTGATGAAGCCTTTGAACAGGGTAAGCAAGCAATACGCACAAATCTATTGACTGCTTACCTTCACAATAGATGATCTGAATTACCATACTCTAAATGGCCTATGGAGACCCAGTCAGTGATGAGTGAAACATGGCCCAGGATGACGTACTGGGGTACGATCCATGTAGATGATAGACGAATGAGGGACTCTTTTTATCATTAGTCTTGTGCAGTCTTGTGCGATCTCTTTGGACGTGTGCTTTATTATGAACATTGCCACGACTACAACAACTGTAGCGCTAATGGACTACTACTACTGACTATAAGTAGTGAGTGGTGTAGTGAGTGGCCTTAGTAGGATGTAGAGAGGAAAAGGATCATCGTGCGAATTTTCTGGTCATAAATAGTGCACCACAAATCTTCGCACGTGACCTGCATTGGGGGGCAGTCCTGCAGGTCCCACAGTGGGGAGGGTAATAAACCAGGAGACATGACAACACTCCTCCCTTGAACAGCCGCATGTACCACAATGTTGTCACGATGTTCAGTGAGGATAGGCAACTGACTGAGGCGTTCAAGGCTCCCCCTAGCGTATTGATTGGTCTGACAGGTTCTTAAGTTTATTGCCCATCTCACCGAGAGATGAACTTACTGTTTGACTTATCTTGCTAATTGTATCCAGCACAGAAGTTAGAGCTGGTTCGTTCAACATAGCAAGTGAGAATGTGAGGATATGAGGATGTATGTGGGAGGAGTCAGACTAAAGAGGGTGGCAAAGTTCATACTTTAAGACGTAGCCTACAAACATCCAGAATCAGTGATGGGCCAGACGGGGATGATGTACTTGGTCAAATCAGTATTATTGTTTTGATAGATGATTGGGGGTTTCTTTTTGTCATTATCGACATGTACCTAACACACGAGGTGACAGAGTCAGTGATGAGCGAAATATGTGCATGACATACTGGGGTATGATCGGTGTAATGTATAGATGAACAAGGAGCTTCATTTTGTTATTATTGTTGACAAGTCTTACAAGATGGCTTCAGACTGCTTTATTGTGATGTTGCTATGACTACACTCTAATGGACTACTGCTAGTGACTAAAGTAGTAAGTTGGCGTAGTGAGTGGCTTTGGTAGGATGTGGAGAGAAAAAGAACCACCACGTGAATTTCCTTGTCTTAAATAGTGCACCACGATTTTTGGCACGTGAGTGGCCACCGCTTTGCAGAAATCCCCAGCAGAGCGCCAAACACTATTTAGGCAGCTGCAGGAGAACATGGAGCTCTTCCCTGACTTGCCCATCCGAGTGGTTATCAATACTTATTACCACTGCCGCAATCAATATGTAGTTCTCCCTGGGACATGATTCATGGTATCATGTGTTTTTATACTACTAAGAGCATGAACAAATGATATACAATAAGAGAGAGTAAAACAATTGGGGACTGGTGCATCGCAACGAAGCTACATCACTTGGTTTTGCTAATGAACTTGGTAGGACGAGTATTTAAGTCTGTCCTCTCAAACACAGGCAATACCATCAATCTAAATTGTTATCACCATGCCCCAGATAATACGACATCAAAGCTTTTTTGCACATACTAACTTGACTTCAGATGTCTCTCAAGTTCACGTTGACTCGCCATACCAAGGCAGTTAATGCTGTTGCCATTAGTCTCAAGGGCTCCTTTCTCTTGAGCAGGGGTCAGTAACTTCATCGGATTCTGTACATACGTCACTCATGCAGATCTCAGGCAACAGCGGCCGTATCATCCTCCGGAGTCCCTCTTCAGGGAAAATGACCCAGGAAATATGCATCCCATCAGTGGGGTTTATCAGCTGCCTTGCATGGCTTAAGTTGACAGATCGGAATGAAGATGCCTTCGTTTTCGGTGCCTTGGATGGGAATATTCACCTGTATCAACAGTCTGAAAACAGTCCCCTCTTTACTTTCTCCTCGATTTGTCTTGCACATTGCGGCACCATCGAGTCCCTCGCATGGCACTCTCAACACCGTCGACTAGCAAACATTGGTGATGGAGGAGCTCATGTCTGGAAGGTTGCCCCTGATCACAGTAAGTACAGAATGTTAATATGAAGCACCAGTATACTTCTGATGAGTAATCCTAGACTCATTTATACCCCTCGATGCCAGATCCAAGAAGCAGCCTTACATGGCTCGCTCTGTTCATTTTCTAGACGATGGATCAAAAATCATAGTTTGTTATCTAGAGAGCAGACATGTGTAAGTACAGTGGGTGAAACCTCTCATGTTATGCCCATTACGTACTGTATCTAGCTAGGTTCTGCTACTCCATTGAACCTTGGGATCTGATATGGCAAAAGAAAATCAATGGTCGGATGTACGTTACTGATACTTTGGAGCTCAACCCTTTCACTGACTTTCACCTCTTCAATCATACTGGAGATGCTTGCCTAGACGGGCATGATTTACTTATTTCTAATCCGCATGATGGAATTGATAAATACATCATACCTACTCTCCATAGGTTGCAAAGCTATCACCACAATATCCTGGTCAACGTGCCCCTTCAAATGTCCGTTGCGTGACAAGCAGGGGTGGTACTTGTTGGAGGTGACAGTGGATTTGCTCGTATTTTTAATTATCAGACCGGTGCTTTTCTTGATAAGCTTAACCATGGCACTGGTAAGTTTTTGTAATTTCTTATTTTCGATGACATGCAAATATCCCAAAGCTAGAGATCTCGTTGTTGCTGTAACTGTGAGTGATGCTGTGCTTCGTCTTGTCTGCAAGCTATTTATCTGATGTATTTTAAATGTTTGAAAGTGCCCACGAATGCATCATGATCACTGGGAGTACTCTGGATGGCCACAGTAATATTAAAGTATGGACTGAGGCATCTAAGGTATATCATGTTGAAGTGTCAAACTTTGAGGCTCATCATCCTTTTCAGACTATAAGTCCATCTCTACCTGCTGAGACTCGGACATCTGGTTCATCTATCAAGCAAATTATCTGGTTTGCTCTAGTCTGCATATTTATCAATCTTCTCATGATGAAGATACCTTCTGAACTCCCCGACATATCTATGGTGTCGTTGTTTCCCTTGCTGAGGCCCTCGCCATTGGTGCCAAACCCATCCATCAAGCGAAGGGCCAATGCTTACTATCCTGATGAAGAGGTGGTGGTAGTGGAATGGGTCGGTCAGGAAATAAGTACAGAGTAAAGCAGTATGTGCATATACTTATGCAAAACAAAACATGGTCTATCTGATGCCTGGTGCGAGACAAAGCAAGGAGAAATCGGTGGCGTTGCACGGATGTTAGGAGGAGTCATATAGAGGGATGGATTTGAAACAAGGAACACCGGCGGGTACTCAAGGGGTCAGCTGCCGCAGCACTTCACACCT
>JBBPRR010000294.1:0-28616 GCA_038093115.1 Hortiboletus flavorubellus
ACAGTGAACCAAGCAAATTATAATCTCTTGGATCCTATAGCTGTCAGAGCGGATGGTCTACCCAGAACAAATTATCCATTAATGTCTCATAACCTTTACATATTTAACCAATCTATTTTGAATGTAACTGGGTGGAAACAATGAGCGTATTGCACATTTTCGGTTGACCAGCGTGATCTACCTGCAGGATATGATACAACACTAAGTATGGAGTTCTACATATTCGACATCACGATCTCATTTATTGGCTCGACAGACCCCTTCGAGAACCGCTTTCTCCGCCATAGCGAACCGAGCCCCTTCCTGATTCTCATATCTAATTCTTTACGCATTGTAGTTCGTTACGATGTAAAGGGTGTTCAAGGAACGGTTTTCTTGCTGTGAAGCGAAATTTGGCGAGAAATAGTCGTACTAAAGTATGCCAGGAAAGCCATGATGACAACCCACAAATGCCCTCCGAGAAGGTTATTGTCGATTGATAAGGCGAACAAGGAGCTGAAGTCAGAAAATGAGCATGTGTCAGATATCTCGGAAAGTATCGAACCTCACCTGACTAAGAACGGGGAGAATGATCGCGCTAAGCACATGGTAAACTGGATGATGCCATTTGATTGACCCAAAGATGCCGGTGAAGGGGCATTTTCTTTGATGAGAACCAAGCTCAGCCTGTTCCAAATCAACCACCGTTCCCAAAAAGAGACGGAAAACGACTGACGAAAATGCCAGGCCACACGCTCTTGAAACCACAAGAACGATCGCGATGCCAGCCCAGAGGGTAGCAGTGGTATGAGCACCCAGCTGGCCAGTTTCTTCATCGATACCGCTGCGCGCGATGGCACTCAAGATAGGAAGTGCGATATAAGTAAATGGCCACAACCCCATGCAGAAGTTGTACATCTTTGCACAATCAAACGTGCGCAATATGTATGACATGATAAAGACCTGAAACGCAACGGATATGGCGCCAGAGGCTGCTAGCGAATAACCAATCTGTGATTCCTAGCGAAACAAATCAGGTCGCACAGCAAGCTAAGCGGAGCTGACTCACAGAGAAGGACAACCCGCCACTGTCAAGGGGAGAGTAACAAAACAAGACAAAAACGACGTCGAAGGCCGTTGCGAGGAAACTGAGAGCAAAGCCAGACATTGCCAATGCCCGTATAATTGGCAGTGATAACAATTGCCTCAACTCCATAGGCTCGTCAGCCACGGGAGGGGAGGAATTCGCACTCCGAAAACTGTCTGACACAGAAGAGGACTTTTCACCGCTCTGTTTACGTTTTCCGGGAAGAGTCTGCGTAATGAAGATGGTCAGCAGGACAATAAAGAATGGGAGTGAGGTGATATGTTACCTCCTCTAGGAAGGTATAGCCGAGGGCAACGCCAGTGATGGCAATAATGGCAGCGATGAGGCATGGGAGAAAATAGGGGTATTCCCTCCAGAATTCGTGATCGAAGAATTGCGGGTACTTGTCAGCGGGATGTGAGAATGATCCACCGATCAGTGGGCTGAAATTAAGAGGAGATGAAAGGGATTATTTTGATGGGCGGGATGAGTGAACCAACCCAACGATTGCACCCAGAGGATAGATAAGACCATAAATGGGAAATACAGCGGCCTGGTTAGTGGCATCGGTAATTTCGCCCAGTACTGAATGAACGACGGCGACGTTTCCAGAAAAAAAGCCACCTGCGGAGAGATTGGTAAGGAAGGTGAAGGAAGGACACAGACCTGGGACTGACCGATGCATCGGGCGATGAGGACCGCGGCGAACGACTTTGACAATCCGAATACTAATGTGGTGACCGTGATGCCAAGGAAACCCAAGAGGATGACGGGACGGCGGCCGATGACGTCTAAGAAGGAGATGAGCGCACGAAGAGCGGGTTGGGAATAGACGGACCAGAGAGACGAGCCCAGTGGTATATGGAGGTGAGTTGAGTGACCGCAAAGGCACTTTCCTGAGTATGGTGAGGAAGAAGCGTCAGGAGCACAGATGGAGACGCAGCGTACGACAAGGCCGCTGTAAAAGCCCACGCGGGAAGGGTCGTCGGTAAGGTGAAGATCGATCATGAACTCATTCACGTAGGGAAAGAGCTGGGTGAACGCGATTGGCTCGACAATCCTGACAGTGCAGAGCGCTGCAAGCTGGCCCTTTGGGATGGGAGTGGGGGCGGGCTTGGCCAGTACCTGTGACTCGAGGAGGGGACATGTCTCGTCCAAAGGGGGGGCGGTACTGGCGGAAGCCATGAAGGAGGGTGTGGGTGTCCAGGGTATTTAAGGCGGGGGAATACATTGACCGCCGCTGTTCGGTGCGGGACATGGTTGAGCAGGACATACTTACGTCCAAGAAGACAGGGGCACATGCTTACTTAAACGGACACATCACGGCCAAACATGGCCAAACACGAGCACGTCGGGGCGGACGTTGTGCGCAAGCGTCTTGGCCCGTCCAAGCTCAGCGCACCTGGCAGTGAGCACGCCTCTCCTTACTATCACGTCAACTACACAGTCCAACTCGGCTAAGATGAACCTTAATATCAACGATAATCCTCTCCTCGTCGCCCCAAGACCCGTCCGACTCACTGCTGCTTATCCCCTCTTTACTCGTTCTCTCAAGATCGTCCCTTCCCCGCCTGACGATCTTGAGAACTTTGATGATACAAAGCACGCTGCCCCACAGCCCCTAGATAAGGCCCCCTCCCCCCGCGCTTCGCCCCGGTGCGTCCCCTTCCCTTCATCCATACTTTTCTATTCAAATCTGTCCCAGATCTAGCCTTCCGTCAGAAGCGCTCGAGGAATTTCTCTCCATCCTCCGCCCCGCCATCTTCCCGCCATCTTCCCCTGTCCTCCGTCAGCGCAGGAACGGCACTCTCGCCTTTGGCGTCGCTTACAAGGCAAAGCCAAAGATAGACTCTTCCTTCACAAAGTCAGACCAACACAATCCAAGCATTGCAGAGGAAACCGGGCAAACTCCTGCCTGCTCCCCAGAGCCTATCTCTGACCACCTCGCCGGCAACTGGGATATCTTTGCCCCAGACATCGCCTCCAGATGGCACGCTCAAGTCCTTGGTACGTTTTATTTTTCTCGGTCTATCGGCTGCGGCCACTCATCGTCCCGTATTCGTGCAGCATCTCCCATCTCCCGCATGCAGACTCGCAATCCTTTCCCCCGTCATGCCGCCCATGATATCACACTCTCTCCCATCCGCTCTTCCCCCACGATGGCCCTCACACCCAAATCTCCCACTGCTGTTCCCCTCCCCGCTCCGTCCCCCGATGAAACACTGGAGGTCTTCTGAGCGTCAGCCATCCTTCTCTCTGGCCGTTTCACCCCCTCACTATTATCATAAGCCCACCCCCGCAAGTCGACAATGCCATTTACGTATCCTCTTGACATCCGCGGCCGCCAGACACCCCCGATCACTTTGCTATACTATAACATTATCCGTTCCTTCTTCCTCTCCATACCGCTCGCTTTCCTCGTTTCTACATCCGTCGCCCTCCTTCATGGTGCGACTTTCTTTACGGAGAACACCGTCGGCGTAAAATTAACCCTGTGTACTATAGCTTGTTCATACACTGATCCTGTATCAGCGCCCGGTAGTAATGACTTTGTTCAATATAAATTAGGCATCTTTCCACATATCATTTTCTCGTCTGCAGTCACATCGCATTTAGAACAAGCCATTGCGTGATCACATTCAGCATCATGTCAGCGTATTACCGAACATCCCGATGTGCCCCCTGCACCAAGATGCTCATTTCCGTTGTCCCCATGGGGTTAGCGGTAGCCTTTACGGATGTAGTGGGCCCTTGGCCTGCCCACCCACGTCCTCTGTGAGGTAAACAGCGGCCCCATCGTCATTGATGTAGAAGCAGTCCTCCAAGCGAATCCCGACCTAACACAAAGTTGGATTAGTCCGCACCAAGGCGGCACACGATGTCTCGCGACGTCCGCGTACCTTTCCTTTGATGTAAACTCCCGGCTCGTTGGAAAACGTGTGTCCGATGTCGATAATCACATCGGATCCACCCCTGAGGTAGGGCGCTTCGTGATCTTCTAGACCGATTCCTGTTGGCGCAATCAGGTCAATAAGGTTCAAGCCATCGCACCAGGCACGATAATCACCGTGTCCCAGTCTGTGGGTAAAATAAGGGCCAAGCCCTCGCCGAGTCAGTTCTGCGCGCGCAACTTTGTCCACGTCTGCTGTGATGGTGCCTGCTCTGGCAATGCGCAGCGCCGCCGTTTGAGCGGCGTGCACATCCCACCATATTCGAGAATGGTCTTCAGGTATCTCACTCTCTTCGAGCTGGAACGTCTGCACACCCTGATCAGTCAGTTGTACATGGCAAACTAACAATACTACCTCACCCTCGTGACATCGCTGTGGTACCCAAACAGTACGCCTCCAGCATCGATTAAAATCAGATCCGAGGTCCCCAGCACACGATCGGTTCCTGTGCCATGGGGAAGTGCGGCATTTTCTTTGGCCCCAGAGTCGGATCAAGATGGTGAAAAATGACAACACGACGCACCCCCGAACAGCACCAACGCCCATCTTTCGGTCAACCCAGCAACCGCCAATGCTTCATCCACCATCTGGATCACCTGAGACTCGCGCATACCGATGCGTATCTGTGCCCGAACGGCGCGGATCGCGAGGACTGTAACCTTTCAGGGTGTAAACTAACCACAGGACGTTGCCGCCACACAGGACATACCTCGTTCGCACATTTGAGGAGCGCAATCTCTGAAGGCGACTTGCGCTCGCGTAAAGAAGTGACTGCCAGCGGTGCCGAAAGCACTGAGAGTCCGGGTTCCGCCTTCTCAAATCCATCGACAATGAAATGGCGGGTCATGCCGTCGACGTAGAGGGGTCCTCTGCTAGACGAAGGGAGTGCCTCCACTGCGACGGTATACGGGTCCTCGTCTTCCTGCCACGCCATAAACGCGACGTTCACGCCGGGAACGTTCAGCAGCTTCGCACGGTCCGCTTCGAAGGAGGGTGTCAAGATCGTGATGCGGGCCGACACCTCTCCCTGGTAAACGAAGGGAGAGATGATGAGCAGGAGAGGCCGTTCAGAGAGATCCCATGATGCATCGGAGATATTGCCGAAGAACAGAGCGCTGGCGCCTGGTTCGGCGACGTAGGCAGACCCGTTCAGCGCATGGAGAGCGTGAGCAAGCTGACGCTGCCTCTCGAGGAATTCCGCAGCGTCTACCGGTTGTGTATCCTTGCAGTGGGCTGCGAGTCCCTCCCAGCGATCATTGCGGGTGAGAAATACGGTGAAGAATGGTAAAGGGAAGAACGTCGTGGACAAGAAGAGGGCAGTGGCGATTAACAGAACCTGTTGGTGAACGAAACCCAGTTAATACTTGAACGCCACACGAAGATGCAGGCTGCATGTCGATCACATACAAACTTTGCAATGAGGCCAGTACTAGTGCCGTGGCGTTTGGCGTTGTTGGCAACAAGTGGCTCTGATCTACCCATCCGGCTCAGGGTACACAACGGGGGAAAGTCAAGCTTTGAAGCGCCGGTCACACTGCCCCCTGCTTTACCCCACGCGATATCGTTCGCCCACGCACCTCGCGATGAGCGAAGCTGACACCGAAACGCTGATCGCAATGGTGACCAGCCTGCTAACCGTCCCAAACCCTGGACAGGACGTTGTGCTTGACACTCTTGTGCAGTGCAGCGGTGACGTCCAAGCTGCTGCTGCATTCATTGATGCGAAACACATGAGAGACAATTCCAAGCCCGCCAGCGCAAAGAGAAAAGCTGCCTCCTCAGACTTGAGCAACTGGCTCGTCTCACCGCATCCAACACCCTCGAGCTCTAAACCGCCTAGTTGTAAAAAGCGTGCTATGGACACAGGTGCACTCGCAATCAAAGACATCACCCATTTTTCTGGCAGTTCTCCCGGGAAGGATCTTATGAGTGTCCTGCGTCCACCGTCACCATCCAAGCCATCAGTACCGCGGTTGTCGCCTCTTATGCTCTCCAACCCTTCCATGGTAGCACAGCACACTCCGTGCACTTTGCATCTTTCCATTCTCCCTCCAGAGCTTGCATGCGAACTGTTCTACACCATGATGGACTTATCACAGTCGTGGAAACGGAATAAATGGTGGCTCTTCGACCGTATCGTCGAAAGCCCTCATCGAACGGCATTCTTTGTTCGGAGGACCAACGGTGTGGACGACAACGAAGCGTGGCAGGAGGCTGCACAATACTGGTGACTTCAGTCTTGCAACTCACGAGAACCGCTGCTGACTGCGTATAAGGTATAATGGGCGGCCGACAGAACCTCCGGAATTCTTCCCAGAAGTGATGGAGAAAGCTTGCGGATATGTTGAGAACATTGTTAATGACGAGATGCGTAAACGCGAGAGACTTCCATTTGAATGGACGGGCCTTCGTAACGCAGATGGCCAGCTATGGCATGCGAATGTTGCAGCCTCGAACTGTTATGAAGGCGCACGAGAGAGCGTCGGGTTTCATTCAGATCAACTTACCTACCTTGGCCCATACCCTACCATCGCGTCGTTGAGTCTCGGCAAGTTAGCTTTTTTTTCTTCGACCGTGGCCGAGTTCGACGATGACGTTTTCATTTGTATAGGAACCACTCGGATCTTTCGCCTACGAGAGGTCATCCCTTCTGATGACATCGGCAACCGTTGCGCCAGGACGTTTAATATTCCCTTGCCCCACAATTCCGTACGTCGCGCTGTATGTCCGATAATCTAAGCCTTATCAAACGGCGTTATCTCCAGTTAACGATAATGCACGCAAAATGTCAAGAGTCGTTCAAGCACTCAATTCCACCGCAACCTACTCTTGACTTGTACAGGCCCCTTTTCCCACATCCGGCGAGATCATCTTCCCACCCAGAACCTTCTAATTGCCGCATCAACATCACCTTCCGATTTTACCGTCCAGATTTTCATCCAAAGAGCATCCCCCGGTGCAAGTGCGGCGTCCCGACGATCCTTCGACCTGATATGAAGAATCGGCATGACGACAAAACAGATCGATACTGGTGGGTATGTTATGCGGGTGCACAGAATGACGGAAAGGGCTGCAACTTCTGGCGCGCTATGGATATGCAAGCTGAAGGAAGGGGTTCTACTTTTACCGATTCCGGTCAGGAGTAAATAGCGTCGACGAGTTGGAAATCGTGCTGCAACAAGTAGGTGCTTCCACTTGCGGCCGTTGTCAATGCCGACGCAGCTTAAAGTGTAGGCGGTATTTCGTGCAGTGCCAGAGCCGTTTGACGGGGAAGTTGCTGGGACACTTCACTTCGGCACTTAACGAGTGTGGAGCACACGAGGGAAACTGGGTAACGTTCAGGTCAGCGTAGCTCCAATTTCGTTCGCCTGACTATCCTTCACGGAGCAAGGTATTCACATCAGCAAAATGTGGAGCTGCCCATCGTGTTCAGTGTGGAGCGAAATATTGAATCATATATCATGCACACCCTGTTCCTTCATTTGCATAATCCCGCCTCAAAGTTGTCACAATCAACCAGCCCCGATATGGACACCCTCTATAACATTCATTATGCATACATCCTGATCCGGGCCGGAGACGCACTATCAACTATCATAGCCCTGCATCCAAATTAGCTCCGCAGAATGGAAGTTGACAGGTCTGGTAATTTTGCGGGGCCTACCACTTATGCGGTGTACCGTGATGACCGTGGTCTGTCCTTAGCAGGGTACCCGCGAGTGATGAAGAAGCGGGTTATCTCCGTATTACTTACTGTAAGTTGCGGGCAAGTCACCGAGCTAATATAGTTAGGCTGTCGGTCTCTGTTAGACCTGTGACCTTTGCAAGATATGACACCGTTTTAACAGCGTCTTTGATTGCCCCGTACCTCGGGGGTAATGTTGCGCTATTCCTGGGTATCAACGCCCTGTTGTCTTGTTATTCTGGCGCATTTAAATTTCCTCTGGTATAGGAACGGGGTGACCTTCTCATACCGTCCTCTCGGTAAAATCGAACCTGTTTCGGATTGACCACGCCTCAGACTAAACCATTTTGAATTTATCAAATTCCCTCTATTCTCAGTACTGCGGTGATTTCCATGTCCATGGGTGAACCTGGAGCTCAGTTCCCCGTGTTCATCACCCCCTTTTTCACTCCCACACTTGTTGACATGATGCCAGCGGATTGATCTTTAAGCTCGGGTATCAGGAATGGCGCGCGCGATGTACATAATTTACTCCTGTCTCCCCCCTTGGTCACATAATCACCGATCACATCCGCTGAGGAACCTGAGCTGTAAGCTTTCCGGCTATAGCTAGTACCGGAGGAGGATTTCCCACTCAAGTCAAGCCAGTGTCGCCACTGGATAGCTTGCGAAATAAAAAGTGTGGCTCACATAGACCAAAAACTTTTTTTTTCTTTTCCTTTCCTTTCATTTCGCATAGAGCACGCGCCGCATGGAACGACGACTGCGCATCTGAAGGCGCTCCAAGGTCCTTCTTCCGTGATGAGCCCAAATCGCGCGTTCTCAGTTCAGGGTCCTTTTTGATCTTAGCGGTGATACGAGTCACGTGCAATTTTCATACCCGCCCGCCCCCGAAAAGGTTGGTTGTCCACAAGCTACCCAGGAACAACACACCGACGATCCGTGCAACTCCTACCACTCTCAGGCAAAGTAGAGCAGCTCTCTTGGGCAAGTCATGTCACGCCTTACGTTTCAGTCCACCTCACCATACAATCTGGGCTCGACTGTAAGATTGAAATGCTGTTCAAGCGGCAAGCACGCTAACTTGACCTACAGTGGTTAAAGCGCTGGGCACCCACCTTCAGTATCTGGGGCGTTGGTGTAGGAGCTGCAGGGTTGTTTGTACGTGTCAGGCATCTCTGAGTTCAAGTCCAGGTCCGAGGTCTCTTCTTTTTGCAGTTATTATCTGTGACGCCGGTTGTGAAAAATGGCCTTCTGGTAAAGGTGCCGCTAGTGAGCCTTACTTGTTTTCCGCCGCGTTTAGAGCTACTTAGAACACGATGACCAGCTCGGCAGCTATTACGAAGATAAGACTCCTGCATCGGACAAGCCTTTCTGATTGTCTGTAGACTTCTAAACCCGCATCAATAATCCCAACAATACCATATCACCATTGCCGGCATAGCTAGAGAAAATGTGGGCACAGTTGATTAAACTATTGTTATGGTCACATTTTCGTTCTTCTCGAGTACCCTTCTGTGATGTTGGTGCATAGATCAATCCCAAGATATTCTCCCAACTGTTTGACTGCTTGTAGCGTGCCACCAATGGGAACGTCTGATATACTCATGTTAGCACTTGGACATTGATTTTGAAGGATTTGAAAAATGCTAGTCACGTCCGTTGTCACGATGGAATTGATTCTACGCACGTATCGTCGTCATTCCAAGTTGCTTGGCTGTCTTCAGATTCCTGTTGCATAATGTAGTAAGAACTAACGGCGGCGGATGAGAACCTACATTCCAATATCATCGAGGAAAATGATATCCTCCGGATTGACGTTACTTTCTTTACAGGCGTGTAAATAAAACTGCGGGTCAGGCTTCCTACAGAATGGCGTTAAATTGTTTACAAATCGTGAAGTAGACCGACGGAGCTCACCGCAAGCCTACCGCACTAGAATCGTAAAAGTAATCAAACAGTTCGCGCAGATGGTTCGGTATAGGTCCGTCTTGCCACCCCAGGAACTGCAGTTCGACGTCCGGGATTTCTTGCGACGGTGACACGCCCGTGCCGTGATATCCCCCAAAGTTGTTCGTCAGTGCTATGATACGCCACCTGCCCGCGGCTGCAACGTTGTTCACCGCTGAGCGCTGAGCAGGGAACTACACGGCGTGTTACTTACCTCGGAGGTTTGTGATGGCAGTGAGCATGTGGACGTCATAAGAGGTTGTTGATCGCATCATACGTCCAAAAAGCTAGTGCATTTAGTTCAACAATGTAACCATCGTCATGAACAGGAACCCACATCACGTCCGTCGATCTGGAGCTGTTCGGGAAGTTTGGGACATGCTGAAGGTGATATGAGGCCACGGTGATCTGTCGCGGTCGAATTGCACATACCAATTCGTTTCCGTTCGCAGTATTCTATGTACCATATGTTTCCGTTTGTGGTGTCTGACAGGTCTCGACCGAATGCCGTGTAGAAATCAAACAAGGGCAGCTCTCCCCGTTCAAACCTTTGCCAGGCACCGGACGAACCGCGGGATGTTCTGAAAGTACCATGAGGATTGGTACCGTGGGAGGGGCGTGTGTTTACATGGATACATTCAGGTAATGGAACGGCAACCCTTTTTCTGTCTCATAATCTGCGATCGCGATGAACGGGCTCCGGAGGACAACCCCGCCAATCTGCGACGACCACATGTGAGGTGACGGCAGACGATCCGGCGTGATGCTAATGAGAATGGCCGAGCGCGCAGGAAAGTATGTAGCACTCACATCGAACATCACAGCCTTGACGTGATGGATATCCATCGCTCCGTGATACAGGCAGGAGCACGTGGAGTACAATGGAGGACCCGCACCGCGTATTTGGGCCCTGCAATGCCGGCGAGGCTTTGGCGAGCTGAAAAAAGACGCTGATTACGGTCAATCAGCCACTTTGAACGAAGGAGAGTGCTACTGCTGCTGTGCCGCCGCCTGCGACACCAATGACCTTGGTCAGCACTCATCTGGTAAGTAGCGCCGCGGGGCTTGAAAAAAATCATTCGTCCGGGCAAGGGACCAATCAGTAGCTAGCAACGCCCAGAGATATCCAGAACAACAATACGATCGCCATGGCCAACCCACGTCAACGTCGCAAGGCCAAGTCCTCCACCCATAAGGCCATCTCGCATTCCAAAAGAGCCAAGCGGCTCCAGAAGAAGATGCCAGGTGAGGGACCTAACAGTGCCACCTCTACCGCTGTCGCATCTGTTTTGCCGTACGAAGAAGCTGATGCCGAACTGTCGAATCTTTGCAGCAATCTGTGGACCGAGAGCTTTGCGAGATGCATGGGACCTATCTAAAACCGTCCACCAAAAGTGAGTTTGTCACTCCAGATCATCTCACCCAAGGGGATACCTGGCAGAAAAGCTGACTAACTTCCTCTCCGCAGTTACCTAGCCTTAGGACTTCAACACGACCTTAATCCCATGTCATCAGGCGGTTCCGAAGTCAATTTCAGTCGCAGTATTAATCCAATTATTACATGTCAACCGCACCCAACCGCTTTATCTTCCACAATTGAAGACGCCCGATCATCTGTTTCTGAAGGACCCACGGACACGTCTGTACTCCCAATGGGCTTCGGACGAATAATTCGGGACTCGTCTGGTGACATTGTCCGCGTGGAGCTACCGGGCGATGAAGAGGCAGGGCACGCCTCAAAACGAGAGCTGGTGATCGATGCTCCAGTGGTGACGACAGAATCGGAATTGCGGATATGGGCTCATGATCGTCCCGAAACGGGGCAGGGAGTGGGCTCGGGATGCATGGAGAATACGACTGTTCAAGGTTAGCTCTCGATCTGTACTGGACCTTGCTCAACCGGTATTTTCGTCACTACGGGTCGAAGTGTTGCCGAGAGGTCGACACGGTGAACTCGTAACGTCCTCTTGTCACTTGGAAAATGCATGAATACTCATCAACGACCCAATAGATCTGGAGAATCTCGCTGCTTCTGCGATCGTTCGTGAGCGACATACCTCCTTGGGAGAGAGATCGTATCTAGAACGTCTTGTCAAGAAGTATAGTGATGATCTCCACAGAATGGCTCGTGATCGTCGACTCAATCCGGAACAACGAACAGCTAACGAATTAAAGAGGGCTATCGCCAAAGCCGGAGGATTTGGAGCGCTGTACAAGAGCACGGTTGCAGAAATGACCGAATAGCCTTGGTCATTTGTGCTATAGACGAGCGGCATTCCCCGACTGCCGGACGATCCCCATTTTGGAAATATTATGTGACTGCGTGACCGTTTGAGAGGGTGTCACACCGGGGGTTCATTTTCAGTCAAACCTGTGTTCGGAAATGACGCGACCTTCGGAAGGCATATCAGATCTATTGGATCTGAGGGGGTAATAAACCTTTTCCCCTTCTTACTTCTCTTCCAATTATATTTTTTGTTTCCATTGTGGTACTAGCACGACGGTTTGGCGAGAGGTGAGCGCTTCTTGACAATGGCGAGTCAAAATGTGATGGGCCCGAGTTCACGGCAAATTCCGACGAGAAAAACTCTATGTGCTCCATGGCATGACTTCAATGACGCAATTGCAAGTGGAAGATCGCAGCTGCGAGAAATATGGGTTACTACCTGTGAACTTCACCTCAGGTTGACAATGCGCTTACCGGACCATATAGTCGACAAATCTAGGCCATTTAATGATCCCAAGTTGGGACCTGGTTCCAATATCGATATCAGTTGACGGCAGCCTGCAATCAGGCAGGCCAGTGGCATTCCCGGGCGTCGAATCCGTTTGAACCCGCTGATACTGACTCACCGGCTCCCTGTCGTATGATGGGCCGTATGAGTTCGAAGCTCAATGATCCGTGGGTTCGAACTTGGCCGCGGCGGGACACGCACTTGCCGGACGAGGAAGCACGTGCCTTACCGGATAACGGCTACCATTTTTCCCATAACTCTTACAGCTACACTGTAGCTGCCCAGCATCCTGCCTGTACCGCATGGACGAAAACAATCATCAAAGGTATACTCAGCTCGTTCCCATCGACCCAGCACCAAGTCGGCTAGAAAGGTGGGTAGGAAATCGTCTGGCATTGATTGAAACGACAATAGGTTTTGTGATAAAATATACTCCATTGGGTTAGTCCAGAGCGGGATGAAAACCTGGCCCCAATTGCGTGTGGATGTGCGGCTTCGACTTACGGCATCCGCTTTTCTCGTGTCTTTTTAGCCGTGCTGAATTGAGACATGTCTTCTCGTTTTCGGCTGTGTAAAACACATCGAATTCCCGAAGATCAACGTTAACGATCCATGTTGTTCACATCCTCAAGTCCGCACCACTTTAAAGCAAGCACCACTTCTTCTGATGGGGCGCGATCACATTCATCTATCCCCTCCATGTCACGCCGACCTTCATCTTCCGTACCGCGCACCACATCGTCCGCCGCTGCTCCTTATCCTCGACGAGCCCCAGGCCAGCCCAAGTCCACAAGACAACAGTTCTCTGCATGCGGTGCATGCCGCATGAGGAGGTTGGGGATCATGGTCCTACCTTTGGCGTATGCTGAGCACAACACTATAGGGTGCGCTGCGATCTGAAAGAATTTTATTCTACAACGGCCAATAGCCTGCAGCAACCATCGTGTTCTAACTGTAGAGAGCGTGGCATCAGATGCGTGTAAGGCTCCCGGATAGTTCGTGTCCCATATCCTCGTTGACTCCTTTTCAGGGACGAGTTCGCAGAGGTCAAAGCCGTCAAGTTACTTCGACGCGGAAGACGACTTCAGCAAGTCGAGTAAGTCGTTATCATGGTATCTGTACGTCTGGTGAAGCATAGTGCTAATTTTACAGAGCTCGCTATGGAAAAGTGGCAAATGAAGTCTCAGCCGTGTCATCTGTCCCGCAAGACCCTGCGTCAATCACGTTTTCCACGGCGACTGCTACCACCGGGGATAGCTGTATCCCACAAATGCAACTTGCATTTCTTACGTCTTCATTCTTCCGGATGTTCTGTGTCCAGCGTCAGTATCTGATTGTCTATCGTGGTTCAATCGGCTGACTTCTTGCAGGCCCAATTATCGAACCGGGCGAATTTGCCTCCAGATATATTGCTCACGTTGAGGGGACCGCACCACTTAGTATCGAAGGAGAAATGCTCGCCATGTTACTGGTTACCTGGGCCACGTCTTTTGGTATAGACGAATATGGTAGCAAGGAAGATACTGAAGACGCCGCATCAGAGAGTGGCGAGGACCTTCACTTTGCCCTTGATAGTGGTGATAAACTTCCAAATTCTAAACGACATGCGAAGTTGCTTCGCACTGAGGCTATGACCAAAGAGATACTCACACTAGTGGACCTCCACGGACTATTACGTCGTCCCTCTTGGGATGGAGTCAGGGTCCTCTTGCTCTTGCTCCCATTAACTCGCGGTCAGTTAGTCGCTGTCGTATTGTAACTGGTTGTTCATCGTACCCAATAGGCATTCAGAGTCCCATAGAACGCCTGGTGAGTGTCCCTCGAGCCGCTTCATTATGGTCTATTGATTCTTCGCTAGACCACTTATGAAGCAACTTTATCTCAAGCTTACTCACTGTGCAACGTCGACGACCCGTCGTCCGTCAACAGTGGTCTGGGACCATACTGTGACTTACTTATCCGTGCTCGGATATTCTGGTATGCCCATGTGCATGAAGGCATCACCACGGGACTGAATGGTGGACGCCTCGTATTGTATGGCGACAATACTTGCTTTTGTGGCTATCTCTGAACTCGCTGTTCCAGGGATGGTGATGATCTCGATTCTTTTCAGAGCACTCTTCCCCCTCGGTATTGTGCATCAGCCGCCCACAGCATTACTTCCTTGGCGGATTCATCCCACCCTTCGCCGCCGTCCAGCTCACCCGTTACGCCAACCTTCCCCTTCGTCACCCCTCTAGAACCTAGTCATCCGCGAGCCACCTTAGCCTACCTGGTGACCACCCAATACTTTTCGCTCGCCTTGGCTGTGTCTCAGGCGTGTCGCGCCATACATTCTACATTGACGTGTTCTCGTGCCCGTCGGCGCATTGAATCCGGCGTCCCCATACGCAAGGAAGCGGTGATAGAAATCTGGGACAATCTCGAGTGCTGTTGGGACAACTTTGAAACATTGCGCCATAACCCTTCTGGCGTTGGCGCTGCTGGGGGTGACCTTGTCCGGGGCGAAGATGTCGAACGCTTCGTTAGTGGTTGGCAGGTCTTCATCTTCGGATGTCTCAACGTCATCCATGAAGCGCTCCCCAATCTTGATGAAAATGGTCATGCTTCCCCCGACCGGACCGCCATGGCCAGTCTCTCTCTCAGTGCCATTCGACGGTGTCAAAAATTCCTTCCCCGGGTGATCAAGATATTACAACGTCACCTGGACGTGCCTTCGAGCTTCTTCGCCTATGACGCTGGCTTAATTCTGGATGGATGTTTCTTCGCCGGCTTGCTCCTTACGCAGAGCGATAAACTTGATGCAGATGGGGATACAATAGGATGGGATTCTGATTGGGAAGAGGGTGTGATGGCTTGCCTTCAAGCTCTTGGTGAGGCCCGCTGGGTACACTCCCGCAGTCAGGAACGAGAAAAGACTTTAAAAGGCGAATGGAAGGCGCGGATTGGGCGCGACATCAGTCGACGGCAGGTCCAGCAATCGCCGAGGAACTTTCCCATCAAACAAAGCCCCGGTCATTCCCCCTGCTTGATGGATGATAGGCCTCTGACGCCTTCACCCCCCTCCACTTCCAAACCACGAACCCTCTCCCTGGTAGCCGCAGGCGGGCAAGTTCGTCCCCTCCTATCACCTTTATCGGTATCCTTCCCGCACGATGACAGTGGACCAGACACCGCACTCACTGACCGTAGCGGCAGTTGGGAAGTATATACCCCTCCGCCGACCTCGGGATCCATGACAGAAACAGCCATGACACATCGAAGTCTGTCGCCGATTTCTCTTCCACACCATCCCACTATGGAGTCTATATGCAGTGCTGTGAAGATCGAGAGTCAAATATTCGGGGATGACTCTGACATAGATCAGTTCTCATTCGCTGTCAACGGGGCACCTGATTCCCGAAGTCCGGTGGGACTAGTTCGAGCTCGGTGGACACCATTCATTAGCGAATATCTCGACCCACGCGTCATCCTAACGACTTCTGATGCTGTTCTGGATGACGGATTCCCCCCACTCGGGTCCAACTCCCGGTCGTATCTTTCTTGAGTCTCACTTGTATACTCACCCTCACCGTCGCAAAAACTCGAGTTATGTACACCAACGACACAGGACTCTTGCATTGTAAAATTAGATAATGTACGTTGTATATCCCCTAGATTGAAGATACCCTGCCTGTTTACCAAGATATAAAAGAAGTACTTAGGATCACAAAACGAACGGGTGTATGTACGTGATCGGCCGAGTTCCCCGCTCCATCATGCACCTGGAAGCCAAGCACCTGTTATAAAATGATCTGAACCTTGTTGTGACCAAATGATGAGATGCGCCACTTGACGGCAGAGGGACGTATGTACATATCTCCACCTCGGTAATAAGCCCCTCATGGAGAAATGGAAAAATGTCATATCACTTAATGTGCCGCAATGACTCTATCTGATCAAGTGCTGTAATTTGCCTCGGGTACGCGAAACAAATAAGGGATGGTCATGTTGAACCTGAGGTACATAGATAAGTAGGGCATTTAGGCGACGACGTGTATTCATGACGGACGCAACGACCATATGCATTGATAAGAACTGTCCGAGGTGATTTGGTGACGCGCTTCTAGCTGGTCTCCTATAACCCGTCGGGTGGACATTCAAGTGCTTTCCCGAACCGCAATTAAAGCTCGCGCTGATTCGGCGCTTATATGAGGTAAGTGAAGAAGTGGGACTCGGGGTCCCGCCCCCCAAATCCCAAATCTGGGGAGTCGCTGATCACACGGGGAACGTGCCCGCATGCGCGACTCATCAACGAATAGCGCCTCTGGAGTGGTCAAAATCCCTGAGATAAATATCTTACTCAATTCTCCTGCAGGGAGCGACTCACCCGAGTGGGCGCACGATGACCAAAATCCGCGGGAGTTATGCGGTGGATGTACCCTATATCATGCAAGCGCTAAGTGCAGCTATTCTCATCGCTTGTTTGTCTATCAAAAAAAGTCTCAATTGAGCGCACCTGGACTCGTGTAAGGTTTTTGACTTATTCCTTTCTAAGTAAATCAAGGACAAACACTAACGTTTGCAATCCCACTTTCATAGTACTGCTGCATCGATTCCCTAATACCCAAGGCATGGTGAATCCATTACTAAAGCGAGAAGCAAAGAAACTCAATGCGGTGAATGTGCGCGATAATTTTTTTTTTCAAGCTCCAAGGGGAAGCCCAGGACAGTGGGTCGTCTTTTCGTAGCTAGGTAAGTTAATATGGCTGGACCGAGGGGTTGAAATCCGACGTGAATACCAGAATTCGATTGACCCGGGAACGCATTGTATTGTGTATCAGATGTGTTGATGACCTGATGTACAGGTGGCTAGCACTCTTGCAACCCATGGTTCTGTTAGCAGGCCGTGGTTTTGTCTGTAATTACTATGAGATAACGGCATGCGTGAGTCCTTAGGCTACTCTGTAAAGAAAACGTGCGCAAGAGCTAACGCGCACGGCCACGGGTGTGCTATCCTCCCGAATAACGATTTCCCGTGGACTGCCTGGAATTGGTCCTGCAAAGACCTGGACTGCTTGCAGGACAGAACCATGTACGAGGTTGGGATTATAGCCTTAAACAACTTACCATCAGGTTTGAACGTCCCAACCCATATAGATCGTCAGGAGTAGCAAGCAAAATGGCCGGATCGTCCTCACTTGCATCCAAGGGTCGAGGAGGTAAGCTACTAAACCGCTAGGTTTTCGCGAGCGACTTTTGTCAAGAAATCCCTGAACAATGACGAGATCAGGGAACCGAAATTTCATCAAGTCAGGTCTGGCGTACCTATAATTCTTGCATGTCCGGGAAGGAGAGTCACGCCGTTAAATCAGTATCAGAGTTATTGGTCTATTGGAAAAAAAAAGAAAGGGGTTTGGGATGGATGAACAGCACGTGACCGATAATTCACAAAAGGAAACTTTACATAAGGAAGCTTGGACCATCCACTTTGGTCGGGCGACTTTTTATGTGAGGCGCATATCCAGTATCTCAGCGCCGGTCCCTCACAGTATCCAGTCAGTCACCTCTTGAACATGGCTCGTAGTAAACGCAGATCAACGCGTTCAAATCCCCAAAAGTCCCGCGAACTGAGCCCTCAACTAGAGCCGCTCTCTCCGTTGTCAGCGAGGTCATCACTAACACCAGTGCCTGTACCCAACGAGCAATCTGGACCATCAGAGCAAGCCCCAGAAGAAGCACAAGAAATGGTACAGGAAACCCCTGTACAGCCTGTGCCAACGGCGTCAGAGGAAGACACCTGCCCGGCGTGTAAAGACCTCCCCGCTGATCTGCAGTCCACAGTCTCCAAGGAAAGCTGGATAAGATGCGATGCTTGTAAGAGCTGGTATCACTGGGTGTGCGCGGGGAATGGTGCAGACGTCGACACAATCGACAAATGGCAAGTCTATGCTTGAGTTGCTACCCGAGTATTCGTTATAATGTGTATGTGTGATGCATACAATTGTCATAGGTACTGCAAATCGTGTGTCCTCGAGAAACCTTCTCGGACGATCACACTCAAGCCACCAGCCCGTAAATCGGCACGCAAACGTGCCCAGCCCGACTACGTCAACCTGAATGCGGGTGTGGAGGTCGACCCCAGCAGATGGTTACGTGTCATCCAGTCGAAACCGATCAAAGATGATGAATTCAGGCGGATGAAAGGGTCTGACGTTGGCTTGGAGTGGGTGGAGGCCGACGAAAATGCCATGAAGGAGCCTATCGTTATCGAGAATCCGGAGGGGCTCGGGATGAAAATGCCGGACGCCGACTTTACGGTCTCGGACGTAGCGAATGTTGTGGGGCATGAGACCCCCCTAGAGGTCATAGGTACGATCACTTATTAAACGTACGTCGAATGGCAATGCACCTCTCCGCAGATGTCGCAACTCAGTCAAACTCTCCGGGGTGGACCCTTGGGAAATGGGCGGAGTACTACAACAAAGAACCCTCAGCCAGAGACAAAGTACGGAACGTAATTTCACTCGAAATCTCGGGAACACTTCTCGCAGACCGAGTGTTGCCACCGCGACTGGTCCGCGAATTGGATTGGGTGGATAAATTCTGGCCAAGTACACGAAGGGGGAAGGGTCATGCATATCCCAAAGTTCAACTGTACTGCTTGATGGGTGTCGCATCCGCCTGGACGGTTGGTTACAGTCCCGTCTCTCGGATCACACGTGCTGAATTCCGTCTAGGACTGGCACGTCGACTTTGCTGGCTCGTCAGTGTATTATCACATCCTCAGGGGATGCAAGGCAGGCATCCTCTATTGAAATCTTGGTGTCATCTTCCTGACTTCCAGGACAAAGGTATTTTACTTCATTCGTCCCACTCCTGCAAATTTGGCTGCGTACGAGCGATGGTCCGGGACAGAACTACAATCGAGTACATGGCTAGGTGATATGGTCGACGAGGTTGTCAAAGTCACCCTTCACCCCGGCAACACTATGATCATCCCCACCGGCTGGATACATGCTGTCGTGAGTTCAATTCCTTTCATCATTTTGGCCTATTACATCGAAATTTCCAGCACACACCCGTGGATTCACTTGTATTTGGGGGTAATTTTTTACACTCGTACAACGTCGGTACGCGTAAGTATCTGAAATGCTGTCGTGACATTGCATGCAGCCTTACTCGTGTGACAGAGCTCAAAGTGATCGAGATTGAGAAAGCTACACGAGTCCCCAAAAAATTCCGTTTTCCTTTCTTCACCAAGTATCGCGATTTTCCTGCTTAGTTGTCGCTGTGGTTGACACCCCTCATCTCAGATTGTGCTGGTACGTGGCCGACAAATATCTTCGTGATATTAAGGTCAAGGAAGAATTCTCTCCTCGGGTTCTGGAATCGCTGGAGGCCCTATGCTCGTACCTTACCTCGGAAGTACGAACCATGGAACGTGGAAGCGAAGCAGCCAAACGAGATGCAAAGGAACAAGTCCCTACAGATAGAATCAAAGACGCGCCGGCACTCGCGAGGGAGCTCAGGTGGCGCGTCCGGTTGGCAGCGGGAACGACGAGCGACGACGAGGAGCATGGAAGGCCGGCTAAAAGGGCGCTGACGAATGGCAGTGCGAATGTGAACGGGGGAGTTAAGAGGAAGCGATCGCCAATCGAGATGCAGGACACAGAAACAGGGACCACACTGGCACGGGTGCAATTTCGGAATTTCCAACCGAGGGGGTGGGATGTGGTGGAGGATCTTCCGAAAGAAGAAGAAACACAGACTGTGCAAGCTGTGTGCCCGGAGGAGGAGGGATGGCAACAACGATGGATAAAGTGGGACGATGGAGTGTTCGGAGGGGATGGAGGACGGGAGGCATTGGTGGACCGAAAGCGGGAGATTACTATCAGGGCTCGGAAGATCGATGGAGGGGTGGAACGACAGCGGATTGAGCGGGTGTTTGAGAAGTGGGAATGGCCCAGACTCGTTTCTGACGAAGACGCGGTGGATGTCGAGATGAAACGGGAAGACGATGAACCATCACGTCAAACGGACGTCGACCCACACATGGATGGCCAGAAGGAAGAGGAGGCGGAAGCAGCCAAGGACGCACAGGAGGGCGGGTCGGATAGGATGGTAGATTGATATGTTTTAATTCGCGTATGGCCTATTTATCGGCGGTGGGAAATCTGCGGGGCCTTTGATTGAGGTCCTCGACCAAGTGCCGCGAATTCGCCTCGTCCCAGCTCTTCAAGTGCTCTCTCCCTAAGCTGACATTTCTCTCTTCACAGTCCAGCCCGCACGACAAAACTCGCAGGTCGAGTCCGCACTCCAACTTCACTCCCACCATGTCGGGTCTTGCCTATGATGTTCCGGACAGCGGCGAGATGGACAGGTCGGGTCCTTCCCCACCAGGTCAGTTAGGCACGATTCGTGGAGATTTCAATCCAAATTGGACCCCTGGCAATCACCCCCACGATGCTGGTGGTCCAGTAGACGTCTACCCACCCCCGCGTGTGTATCCTGAGTTCGCGTTAGACGTGCCCTGTTGACGACTCTACTCCAGAAGCCACCTTCATGCGTCATACAAACCACTCCGTCCCTTCTTTGCCTTCCAGAGATCCCCCGCCGTACGAAGCCTCTCCCGACCATGTTTCTCCCCTACCGTCCATCCACCGTGATGCATCAGCCCTTGTTGATGGCATGAACGCTATGCGCATAATCGACCCTCTCCCTCGTGGATCTAGTGCCATGTCGTTCAGTTACGATCCTATCCCTCGTGCTGGAACGTCCATGTCCATGCAGACCACCTCACAAAGAGGATTTCCCCACCCTCGACACACCAATACCCTCCCTCCTGCCCCTAGTGCAACTCTTCCTTTGCGCCCTCAAAGACAGCACTACCCAGTCGACGACAGCGGTGTTATGTATCATCAGAGCTATGCTGACGAGTTTCCCCCGAGCAGGAGCAGTGTCGGCTACCCTGAAGGTGGAGAACCCCCACAGGCGGGTGCAGACGCCGACATCGTCAGCATGTATAGTTATGATGATGCAGCATCTCCCCCTACCAGTGCATACCCCTCTTCCGAGTCATCCGCTCCCTTTTTTCAGAACTCATCTGCGCAACCATACTATCCCCAGAGGCGGTTTCAACAAGGTTGGCAAGGTTCTCAGCAGAACTCGGCGCCACAGTACGGACATACCCATCCTGGCCCACTGCAGCCTGGTGAATATGACCACCTGTATGCCGCGGCCTCTAACGTCCTCGGCATGGGTCCCCCTCCCCCACAGCCACCAATGAACCCCTACCTCTCCCCCGGTTCGTACAGTCAAACCCCTCTTCAGGCGAGTCAGTCTGTGCCATATCTCCCACCATCCGGTGTATACCACTCGGGTCCTCCGGGTCCTCCAGGGACACCAGCCCCCCCAGGCCCGGGAGCATACGGTCCAGCACCCACCCTTCCCCAAGGGTTTGATGATCCCGAGTTCGAGATGCGATCATCAGGGGCCTCTCTCCGTCGGGCAGGTACCACAGCTTCCGTCAATCTCTCAACTCGTAAAACCAAGGCTGTTGATCTCACTGCCCCTCCCTATACCAAGGAATACATTGATCAGTACCGTCAACGTATCAAAGCAGATCCGGATCCCGAAGCTCACTTTCTGTATGCCAAGTACCTCATCGAGGCTGCCAAGAAGATCGGAGCTGAGGCTAAAGACCAGAGAGCTGTGAAGAGGTACAGGGATTTACTCATCCAAGAGTCACTGAAGACCATCCGGAGACTTGCAACTCAAAATGAACCTTACGACGAGGCTCAGTTTTTCCTCGCCAACTGTCATGGCACAGGAACACTCGGTCTGCAAGTAGACCACGAACGGGCGTATCACTTGTATTTGCAGGCTGCGAAGCAGAACAATCCGTCGGCGGCGTATCGTGTTGCTGTCTGTAACGAGATTGGGGCGGGAACGCGGCGAGACCCCACTCGGGCTGCTGCTTTTTATCGCAAGGCCGCTTCTCTTGGAGACACAGCCGCAATGTATAAACTCGGAATGATCCTCTTGCTCGGTTCTCTTGGCGAGCAGAAGAACCACCGGGAAGCCATCAATTGGCTGAAGCGCGCAGCTGAACAAGCAGACGAGGAAAATCCCCATGCATTACACGAACTTGCCATGCTTCACGAGATGCCCAACTCTCAGTTGGTCACTCACGATCCTGCGTATGCAAAGCAACTCTACACCCAAGCAGCACATCTCGGCTATACCCAATCGCAGTTCAAACTTGGGCAGTGTTACGAATATGGTACCCTCACGTGCCCCGTGGACCCCAAGAGATCCATAGCATGGTACACCAAAGCAGCACAAAAGGGTTTTTCGGAGGCGGAGCTTGCATTGAGTGGATGGTATCTAACGGGCAGTGAAGGTGTCCTCAAACAGAGCGACTCGGAGGCATATCTATGGGCACGTAAAGCTGCCAATAAAGGTTTACACAAGGCCGAGTATGCGGTAGGCTATTATGCGGAAGTTGGTATTGGCATCAAGCAGGACGTGGATTTTGCGAAACGGTGGTACATGCGAGCGGCAGGTGTGCCTTTCCTCCCCTCGGTACGTTTGATGTGCGATGACTGATCGTACCACAGCCCAAGGGAACAAGCGCGCGATGACCCGACTGACAGAGATGAAGCGCATGGGGAACAAACGATCTAACGTTGGGCGACCCACACGCCAGCAAGCAAAGGATGAGTGTGTGATCGTCTAGCATGGGAGAGGTCGAAGGATGGTGGAATTAAAGTCGCTATGACCTCGTCTTTCTTTACTCGGGAGTTGATATCCTAATACCTGCACGTTTCCTTTCGAGCGTGGTCAGCGACTCGCGTCATGGTTGCTTTTGCTGTTTTTCGGATTTCTTGTTATCGATGTTTTTAACTCGCGCCGTGTTGACGTAAGTACCAGGCTTGAAATACCTCCTATCAACTATCGACAACGTTGAACACCACATCGACCATGGCTGCAGCCAAAGACGACGTTCGAACCTCGTTTCGTCATGCAATCTGCCTGCCTCTCTGACCCTCCCCTCGGACAGATCTCGCTGTTGGAGCACTTGGACGTCTCTCAGATAACCTGTCTCAACGAAGAGGGACTACACGCCCTCAAACCGGTTCTCGCAGCCAAGACACTGAACGCGGAACCCGATGTTTACCTCGAGAGCAGCGCAGACGCCCAACTACTCTTGAACATCCACGTAAGCCGTGGCCCCCTCTCAGGACCAGGGCCCGCGCTGACCACACCCCCATCCACTGCTAGTTCAACCAAGCGGTGCGCATCCGCACGCTCGTCCTACGATCCTCCACAGCGCCCGAGCGCGGCCCAAAAACGCTCAAGCTACTCGTGAACAAGCCCGCGATCAGCTTTGGAGACGTGGAGGCAGCCAAGGACACCGAATTTACCCAAGTCGTGACACTGTCCAAGGAGGACGTTGGCGATGGACGGCCGGTGGCACTCAAGTTTGTGCGGTTCACGAGCGTGAATAGTTTGCATGTGCGTGTGTGTGTGTGTGTCTTTGGCTTTGGTCGTGATAGGACTGACGACGGGTGCGTCTCGGCTAGGTCTTTGTCGAGTCGAACCAGAGTGGGGACGATGATGTCCAGACGCGCATCGATGCGATCGATGTGCTTGGCGTTCCGGTCGAGTACGTGACGTACTTCTTTTCATCCGTGACCAACTCATCCAGCCGTGCAGGGCGACAAAGAACTTGAGCGGACTCAGGCAGGAAGACAGCTAGTCAGGCACCCATATTCGACTAAACTACCTTTCTTTTATCGTTTGCAAGGGTCTCTTGTACACTTTACACTATTGTTGTTTGCCAGACTCTGGTCGTGGCGTGGAAGGGGTGTACGTTCGTTAACCATAGATCGTCTGCAACGCCATCCAATCTAGTTATGAGCCTTACTTGCCCTCGATCTGCAACCACATGTTCCACCTTTGCCTGGCCTCTTCGTCACCCTCGAAGACCCAATTTATCTTGATCACTTCCGAGAATCCTTCGCTCGTCTGAGGTTCTTCGTAGTTTTCGCGAAAGCTGGTAAAGGCTTGGTAAGGGAGGATCTCTCTCTGAGGCTGGCAAATCGGGACGGTGAACGATCAGCGACGAAGCAGTAAAGGCGGGATGCGTGCTCACTTGTGTTCCATTTGACGGGGGCTGGTTATATGCGCGGTATAGGTTGTTGTGCCATGCAAGCTCTATCGATCCTTCAAAGACGAAGCACCGGACGCGCACGCCAACTTTCTTGGCTAGATCCACGTAAAACTTTCTCGTCACGGTGCTCCGGTTGGTGTTGTCTGGCGTTGACGTTCATACCCACACTGAGAGGAAGAGAACGACAGAGCGTACCTATCACGCAGCTCTTGGGCGCTACGAGAGCCTCCTCTGCAGCTTTCAGGCATTTTTGTCTCGTTCCCAAAGTATCCTGGTTGACGTGCACATATCCCACAGGCGCAAAGTGTCTGCGGTAAAAGGACGATTTTCCGAGGCAAGGGAAGCCTGTCAAGAGGACGAGTTCCGGTTTGGGCGGTACGGGGATAATTTCCGCTGTGGGCGGGGAAAGAAGATCTATCGCTGAGAAGGAACGACGTCAGAGCTCGAAAACGGACGGAGAACGTATAGCCGACTCTTTGGAAGACTAGATACGTGGAATCCGGGGAGCTTGTAAGGGGCTCTTGGAAGACCGAGGAAGTATTCCTGCCCGTGGATGAGAGATTTTACGTGAAGACTACTCGGGGAAACGGGAACGGACGGACCTCGGGCGTATGAAACTGTATGCCAATATTTATCGCCCACTTTCGATCCGTCGAAGCAAAATCGTGTTCTCGCCCTGCGGCATCACCGACAAAGAACGCTGCCTTTTTGTCTGTGTCGAAGCATCACGTCTTCCGAGTTCCGGCGCACGTTGCAGACATAACGTACCAATGTCGACATGGTGTTCCTTGAAGATGCGTTCGAGCTCGTACCACATGCCAGGCATCGGTTTCCTGTAGCCGTCCTTTGCACACGCAGCGAATATGTGGAACGGCACGTCCGGCAGCTGTTCAGCGCGTACCACCGTGTCAGAAAGTTGGGGTCGGCGAGAGAACGAACGGGACGGGGCGTACCGCATCCGCAATGAGAGGTATCTTTTTCTTCCAGTCTTGCAGCGCCGCTGCGTGGATGGCCTGGTTGGAGATCAACACGATCGCGTATCTGAACGGACGCACACCGCGCCATCGCGCGTCAACGTGGAAAACGTCCGTGATCACAGACTACACACCCGTCTTGGTACAGCTCCTTGAGTTTTCCGGGCACGGATTGGCGCCACCACTCCCACTCCAACAACGCCTTTGTGCCCTTGCCGCGTTTTCTGCCGCTCCATTTGATGACCGTCCCGTCCAGGTCAAACAAGGCGACTTTGGGACGAGCGGGTGGGTCGAGGTTGACGCCGTGCAGACACGTGCGTTTGGGGCCGAGCGCGGGTTTGAGCCATTGAAACGTCGAGGGCGTGCTCGCTGGTTTGGAGAAAAAGGGGTGGACTGGGTCGCGGTGGTTACTAACGACGAGCGTGCGGAACCTCGTTAGCGTGCTCACTTTTCGCGATTTTGTGAGCGTTGCTCATGGCATCGTCCGCGGCATCTGCACTTTCTTGGAGTCGTGCGATGCTACGTTTCTTGGCAGGCTCTGAGTCGTCATGTACTCAGTACGTACTTTGTGACGGCGAGGTGAACCTACGTTCTGCAGCGGATTGGTTCGACGGGCCGGGCTCGGACATGATCGCAACCAGTGTAAAAGCAATGCAAGTGTTCCATAAAAACCGAATATAGTTATTTAGGGAGCGACCAGGTTCTAGTAGTACAAGCGCTATCTCCCTCTGTCTATAGTTTCGTGAATCTATCATGTTACTTTGACTTGTCGCTCAAGAATATGACACCGGGCAGGGCCTTGGGACACTCAGTCTCGTGTAGACCTTGCTACGAGGAAAGCTCACCTTGCCCTCGAGGAGTTCGAGACTCGCACCACCACCGGTGCTGACGTGGCTGAGCTGGTCCTCGGCGCCGTACTGCGCTGCAACAGTTGCAGTGTCTCCTCCACCGATGATGACGGTGGCACCCTTTTTCTTGGCCTCGACGGCCGCGTCGAGCAGAGATTTCGAACCACCTGCGAAGGCGGGGAATTCAAACACACCAGGGGGTCTACAAAAAAGGGTGGTGGGTTTGTGCGTCTGGGCATGTACGGCATCGCACGCACCCGTTCCAAAGGATCGTCTTTGCTGACAGGACAGTCTCACGGAAGAGCTCACGACTCTTTGGGCCTGCATCGAGGCCCATCCAGGCATCGGGAATACCCTCCTTCTGGGTGGCACTGCCGGTCTACACGAAGAGGATCAGCAACGAAACGACAACACGGAACGCTTCAGACCTTGGCGTCCTTGTCAAACTTATCGGCAGTTATATAGTCGACGGGGAAAACGAGCTCGACGTTGTTGGCCTTTGCCTTTTCGACGAGAGCAGCAACTTTTTCCGAGCCGTCCTTGTCAAAAAGGGAGGTCCCAATCTTTTCCAATGATCAGAGACGAGCGCCAAGAATGAGCGGTGAATTCTACGCACGGAGACGTTGTTGAGGGTCTTTGCAAAAGTAAAAGCCATCCCACCACAAATTATAAGGGCGTTGACCTTGTCGAGCATGTTTTCGATGAGCTTGATCTTGTCGGAGACCTTGGCACCGCCAAGGATAGCAAGGAAGGGGCGATCGGGGCTCTCGAGGACCTTTGCAAAGTACTCGAGCTCTTTCTTCATGAGGAGACCGGCAGCCTTTTTCTGGAGGTCGATGCCAACCATGCTGGCGTGAGCGCGGTGCGCGGTGCCAAAGGCATCGTTGACGTAGAGGTCGCCGAGTGCGGTGAGCTGCTTCTTGAACGCGTCTACGACGTCCTTTGGGACCTTTACCTTGTCTGGGCCTTTGCCCTCTTCGGCGCCATGGAAGCGGAGGTTCTCGAGGAGGATGATTGCACCGTCCTGTGCCTCATTGACTGCTTTCTCGACGTCGGGACCGACGCAATCGTCAAGGAAGATGACGGGCTTGTTGATCTTTTCGGAGAGAACGTCTGCGACGGGTTTGAGCGAGTCCTTGGCGGAGCGCTTTCCGTCTGGACGGCCGAGGTGGGACATGAGGACAACGGCCTTGGGTTCTGGAATCGGGGGTCAGGGGGCGGAGGGGAGAGAGGCGGTTGGGCATACTCTTGTCAAGGACAAACTTGATGGTGGGGATGGCGGCGACGATGCGCTGTGGGATGACGGTTGGGCGCTGGGCATCGATCGTGGGATCGGGTACGCACGGCAGGGTTTGTGATGCAGCGGCGGTTGTTGGGATCGTCTTTCATGGGGACGTTGAAGTCGACGCGGATGAGGACGCGGCTGCCTGGGATGGCATTGGCAAAGTCGGGGTCGTCGACAAAGAGCTTGTTTGCGAGGGACATGGTCGACGGTGGGGAGCAAGGGGCAGATCAGATCGCACGGGATTTAATATGGATCAGTGTGTGCGTGGGAATGCAGGGCTTGATGGCAGACTCCAACTCGCTCGGACTCGACTTTGAGCAAGCGGCGGCGACGGAGGAGACGGCGACAGAACAAGCAGCGAACACCGAGCAAGAGACAAAGGAGAAGAAGAAGCCATATGTGAACCCGGAGCGCGTCAGGACAGGCGGGCCACAGCGGGTCGGTGCCGCCGTATGCTGCCGCGTACTCGACTGACTGGGAACAGGAAAAGCCCACTGAGGAGGAGCTCGCGGAGACGATGCAGCGCATGAAAGAACAGAACGAAAAGATAAAGCAGCGACGTCTGGTAAGTACACGAGTTGGATGCGGACAGCGCCACTCATTGGCCGTAGGATGTCAAGGCGGACGAGGATGCATTCAGAAAGACGCAGGAGGCAGATCGCGTCAGACAGGCGCACACGCGCAAAGTGCAGGAGGGTGTCGACCGCACGCGGGAACAGAACGCACGGCGAAAGATGGAGAAGATGGGGGCCCGTGAATGGGACTCGGGCAAGCCCACGGAGGGCGACGCGAAGCCAGCACGCGGGGGGCGCGGTGGGCCGCGGGGACGTGGTCGTGGTCGTGGTCGCGGTGGTCGCGGCGCTGCCCCAGCACCCGACAGCGAGCCAGCACCGGCGACGACGACGACGACGACGACGGAGACATAGCGTACATGTATGACTAAGCGAATCACTGCTTGCGATGGG
>JBBPRR010000295.1:0-28478 GCA_038093115.1 Hortiboletus flavorubellus
TGGAACCCTCACATTGCTGAAACGGTCGAAACGGTCATGGTAGACCGTTGGGTTGATAAGTTTTGGTGCCCTTGTGCCTGTGTGCGTAGGTCAGCAAGCCTGAGCAAGGAAATGTTGCAAGGCTTCCGTACGTACGACAGGCCCTTGGGCCAACGTACATCGCTTCACCCCCGACGCGCGTTGTAATCCCACTACCCACTAGCACCGACCACAACAAGCCTACGGGCTCGGGGATCTGACGTCTAAAAAGGCCGGCAGGGACGGCGGACCGATGAGGAAATCTCACATCAGGGCATGCGCGCGATCGGGGGCGGCGCCCGGGGCCCCTGAGGAGGGTCCCATTCACGGTTAGATAGATTGTTACTACTTGTAGTACTACACTCCAAGGCGGACATAAAAGGATTTTTTTCTTAAAAATAAAAAGCTTCCATGAAGCCGACACCACCGCGTGATAGGCTGCACAAGATACTGAACCGTCCGCTTGGGGAGAATGAGGGCGCAGTGAGGGGCGGTATGGTGTTCTCGAACGACGCTGCAGTTGGCGATCGACCAAGAAAAATCACTGTCGTCGTCGCTGGAAAGTGATGCAGTGGTTTGTCCACCGTGATACCAGGTCAGATACAAGACAGCTTCCTGGCGGTTGAGTCATTTCGTCATTTACACGGTGTAATAGTCCGCGGCGGGAGGGAAAGGGTGGCGCAGGTAGGCGAAGTATCAACGTGCAGGTCAAGCAGGTGGAGTGCCAGAGATCTGACCCAGCCAGGATCGCATGAACCCGCGGACGGGACAGGAGAACATGATGGATGCCAGAAACTCAGAGTAATTCAAACTTTCTCGGATCTTATACGAGGAATGAACAGAAAACAAGAAGCCTACATACTAAATTCTCATCAAATGACCATCTGTTCGTGGTGCTTCTCCAGCCAAGGACCTTCATCATACCCTCGTGACACTCCACATCATGCGCCACGTCGGCAAGCCACTGGTGGTCTTGGATCCAATCGGTACCAATTTCGCGTCAAGTTTCACGCTGCCAGGAGGGAAAACCGCCTCATCAAGGTTGTCCATGTCATCCACCGCATCCACACCAGTATTGGTCTGGGAGGTCAACCGGCTCACCCACATTTCCTTCCAAGACTCCGGATCATGGCAAAACATCCTGACGTCGGTATCATAGTTGACGGTACCCTTGCTGGGCAACCCCATATGAATACCAAATATGATACTGCCCTTCTCGGGAGACAAAAGTCTCCCCACGGCATGTGCAAGCTGACGTTGACCTTCCTCTGGGAAAATCTAAAAATAAGGTTTCAGATGCTGGAAAGTCTAGAGGTGGATGGCGTGAGACTGACATGGAAGAGTGAGCTAGCCCAAATAACTGAAATATTTCCACGAAGCTCATTCAGCGTGCTGATGTTCGACAAATTTGCCTCCATGGGAGGTGCAGATCCACTCTTAAAAGGGGACAGGAAAGCTGGGTCGAAGACGTCTCCGGCCAGAAATGTCGCTGGAAATGAATCGGGGGAGGAACGGAAGAGTACATGTCCAAAATTCCAGAGCTCTGGTGATAATTCAAAGATCTCATGTCAGAAGCTAGACAACGGATGCAAAAAAAACAAAGATTTCACCTGGATGCAGGTCCGACGCGATGATCTGTTTGGCAGGGAAGCCATCTAATGCAAGCTTGCGTGAAGCGTTGCCAACTGAAAGGTCGGCGTGAGGGACCTTCGTACACATAGGTGACGCAAGGACGTACATCCACATCCTAAATCAAGGAACAAAGCTCCTTCGCGTTCTTGACCAAGTTTTAAGACGTCGTTGTAAACAGGCAGCTGGGGTATCTCGACACTGGGAGTATATGAGACATCAACATCTGGTCTAGATAACGGCGGACGTACGCTAAAAAGGATAAAAAACGTATGCAAGGGTAAGGGGCCACCTGGAGAGCAAGGTGGGTAACAGAAAAGGAGAGAAATCCTCCTTGAGGACGTACAGCATACGCTCGTTCTTGGACGTCTAAAATGTGTTCCCTGAGTTGATCTTCATCATGGATACCAGTGGTAGACTTGTAGAACGCCAGAGATTTTGCGTTCAACTTGTAAAAGCCAGGAACGATGGGGGGTAATGTGGGAGAAGGATCCATGGTGTACTGGTGGAGAATGGGAGCGAATAGAATGCTACTTATAGGACCGTATCAGCGAGGCGAGTTTATGTAAATGTACCATATCCACATTGTTGCTCGCTTCCAGCGTTCGCTCCCTACCGGCCAGGGAAAACGGCACAGATCACCGGTGACTCCGGTCGAGTGTGATCACTCGCGGTCAAGAGCCGTTCGTTGTGTGGCTGGCGAGTGAGCAGAACGCTAGGCTCAGGAAATAGCTCTGAACTCACGTGCCAGGGGGAAAACAGTATTCTCCGGTTACACCCGCGGTCATCTAAGATGGACATTGGATACGTCGTCGGCAACATGCCGGCGTAGACCCACGTTCACAAACGAGCGGGCAATGTACTCAGGTACGCATGTTCAGACTCGGAAGAACCCCGCATGATGAAAAATGCACATGTGCGCTTTGAACTCTTGTGCGAATTTGGCCCAGGGCGGTGTCGTCCTATCATGCGAAACGTACTGCAAGTGGACGACTCATTGCATGCTAGGACAGGAAAGGCTCGATCATCACTCAGTGGCTCCGTCTATTAAACCTTGTCTAGGCTTGGCGTGTCATTATTCGGCAGCAGCCGGTCTTGCTCCGACCACGTTTTTTCGCGGGCGATGTGATCTCATCTCCTGTCTTCTTGGTAGAGCTCATGCAAGGGTAAGTGTTCGACACGACTTTGGTGACGCCCATAATCTGCAGGTCCCTAGTGTTGCCGCTAAAGTGAAATGACTTCAAAGTTAATTCGGTTCAATTCGCGTGAGCAACAAACGCTTCACCATTCATTGCGACCGAATTGGGAAGGTCCTAAGTGAGTTCGAGAGGTAAGGTGAAGTATGGTGTATTTAGCAGCAATGAGATATATCTAGAAAAGATAGCCCCTGTGCATATCTGAGGTCATCTGACTCGAAAGGTCGCATTCAGCCACAGCCAAGCGGGGTTTGAATTACAGACCACTCCTGCGCGCGCCGGTGGTCTCGTGTTCAACTGACTCCTGAGGCCTGGGGCTTGATTTGCCATCAGGGATGCTGCTCCCCTGTTCAACCACAACTTCATTTTTGTACTGACACTGCTGGAGCCACCATCCCCGACAGCACCTACCCATCCTTCTGGACTGAGTTACCGCCGTCCCACGCGATGCTGTCGTCGGATGTCCTACCAGTGGCCTCTCCAGGGGAGCTACCAAGTCATTTCAGAGCTTTCCGATGTTTAAAAAGTGGTAGGTGGTGGAGAAGAGTGACGGACCTGGCTTCGGACAAGCCTTCCAGAAATTCATCACTTCGATCGTGCCAGTCCTCATCCCGTTACGAGAGTGAGTGCTGTGATTTTAAATATGGGACCTTTGACGATGATCGACTGCGGGTAGACGTCAGGCAGTGGGTGCTCTTCCTTGAACGCGAGCGTCACGTTCAACACATCGTTCTAGCGAGTCCACTGCGAAACCAAGGGTCCATCATCCCTCGGGTTTGTTCGCAGTCACTCCTTATATGTCGCAGCGTAGATTTTCCTGCCAAGGCTGCATTCCCCAGCCGTCTGAAGTTTGAACAAGGACACCTCTCACAGCGGGCAAGGTGCTGCAGATCCAAAGGAAGCATGCCCCGTGCGTCTTTTCCTGGTCGAGGGTTATCATTACCTCCTATTAAGCATCCGCAGCGAACGATACGTCGGAACTCTCGGTCTGGACCGTTGGTGTAACAGTGCGTATACTTTTCTTTAGCGCAGGCTGTTGGACTCTCGGTGGAACAGCATCATACAAGATCAGGAAACGCCTCTATGCTCTCGAGTTCGCAGGATGAATCTCGTGTTTCGGATCAGGTAATACTGGGATGGGATTGGATGGGGACGCATCGATTCGGACCATTCCATTCCATGCGATGCATGTTGGTATTACACTGGATTGTGACTATGCAGGCTCCAAGGTCGATCCAAAGCGGCATACTTGCTATATGATACTTTCCTACATCCATACATTGTGTCAGTGACGCAGCCACGTCGTCGACAATGACAATGATCGGTATGTACTGACAAACGGAGTGTATATTGGCGCTGATCATCGGTCAAGAACCACAGTGCTTGGGTATGTTATGTTTCTCCTATTTTTGTGATGTTGTCCGTTGCCACCAATCCCCGGTCCGTGCACTGCGTGCTGCGTAGAAGGGAATCCCATTCTTTTGTGAGGCACACGTGCACAGGTTCGAATTGCACATCTTATTACTTGTGCCGATCGTTTCTTGCTTGCTTTCGTGACACGCCACGTTCATTCCAGCGTGCGCAGTTGGCTGCGCACCCAAACTCACACGAGGCCGGATAGCTTAGACTATAAGCATCCAATAGGGAACCACGGCGCACCCGCTTTTATTGTATCAATCTACTCCTCTACAGCACATCACGAACCAGGCGAGGTAGTGGCGCCCCGGAGAACGAACACAGTGCCTCTCGTCGCGACGGCGCCAGTAAGGTTGTCTGGATTGGGCACATTGAGCGGTACCCCAGGGGCTATAACACCAACCCTCCCTTTCGCGACAGCTAGTATCCGCAGCTATACCCCAGATCATCACCCACACCATTACACTACAAGGCCATGTGGCCCCTCCAACGACTTATACAGTGGGCCGGCATCAAACGCATCCGCTTGTAAAGGCTAAACACCTCAGAGGGCATCTCGCCCTCTTACACGCTTTTGATATCCTCCGACGTGACGTGGAATCTGGAGATGTATCACGTTTTCCACAAGACGTACGTACCATGGATGCGGAAACACGTTGGGGATGGTTCGTGAGTCTTGCGGTGGAAAGGTAGGGTCTTGGACTCTCTCGACTCCGCAGGAAAGAGAATGAATGCTATTCACAGGTTTCGACGGTGGTGTGTTAGTGTTCGTGATGTGCGGACCGGTACTATCGAGAATAAGCTGCCTCCGATCGACGTCGTGATGGTTTGGCACGCATATCTTCTCAACCCGGTGTATGTGCGCGAAAACACGTGTTTCGGATGCTTGCTGATACCCTCGGTTAGTTGGTATGCTGAAGATACTATACGCGTGCCAACGCTCTCATCTTTGCCAAAATATACGAAATACCTGACCGTTCACCTCGCAAGCAGTCGCATTCATTCTAGATGTTCACCTTTGATCGAGCTCTCGCAGGATTCTCCCGAGCTGCTCACAAATTTGCCGCGTCCCGATCGAGCGCAATTCTGGCGGGACAAAACGATGACACCATATGACCCTTTTGACTCTGCGAGGGTGTTGACGGATGTAACACTTCAGTGCCCTCATTGCGAATCCTGGACAGCAGTTCGTGAGTGTCGGTGTTTTGCGTCTTCATGTGTGGCAGCTCGCTGAGTCACCATCAGCGATTCTCGCGCCAGAAGGCAGGGGGTATGCGCAGAGTAAATTTGCAGCTATCTGTTCTTCTTGTAGCGGGATAATCACCAAGGAGTTACTCGGTCTCTTCAAGTTCGCGAAAGACATTGTGATGGAGAAAAGTAGTGGGCTAATGGCATTCCTCGCGTGAGCCGTTCTATTGAACTTGATGCAATCATCGATATAAACGATTTGTATGGACCCACATTTTTACGATTCCAGGGGGACACTTCATTCACGAAAAAATATGGATGAGATCTTTCCTGCATCACTGATCAAGAACCGAGTGAGGTCTAGGATACATACTTTTTCTGGTCGATCTTCGACGTTCGGCCACCCAATCCCAGCAAAGGATGTCATGAGGGCGTTAGATTACTCTGCATCCGAGTTCTCCGCAAGATTAAAGGAATCCCTTGTCCCCAGCATGTATGTTGTTGCATGCATCCTGCTAGCGCTTGTGTAACCATCCATCTGTCAGAACAAACCGAATACTTCAGGCTTATTCGGACGATAGGCCATTTTCGATCGAGCTCGTCGGTGCAGTCCGTCGTTGTGCCATTTTCATTTCTTTAATCTAAACAAATGACCAGGTCTTGCGTCAGGGTTCGTTCGTGCGCAAGATGGCTGAACTTGGTTGGACACACCCGGGTTCCCTTTCAGACAGTGATGGAGCGATCATCCTAGAGCGTTGTGTGGCAAGATACCATGCGTACGACATTCACACCAACAATTTCTTATTGCCCTGCTTATCATATGCCCAGCCATTTGAACCTTATTTCTGGTTCACCTTGGTCCTTCTTCGTCCCGACACTCGACATTGATCTTGCGTGGCACACACACCAACTCAGGGCAGATCTGTACCAAAAAGATTGTAAAAAGCTGGTGGGTCGGTATGTCGATCAGTGAGTACAAGCATGCCATCCATGAAGATTGCGTGTTCATCGGAATGGTCGGTTTCCACTCCCAGCGATGATAAAGTTGAGGAAAACCACCTTGCCACAGCGTTCGACGTCACCTGCCGCGCTTGGATCGTACGTCGCGCAACCTTGGCGGGACCCGTAAATACACTGACACACATCCATCGCTGTAGGATCGATACAAAGTCCCGTACACCTACTGTGGGTGCCCACACCCATGCACGACTCTCAGCCAACGCATACGACGTGTCTTGCATGGATGTGAACCCCCGCATACGGCGCTGCAGCCACCGGCCACAGCAACACCCGGCACCCACCCAAGCGACCACAACGCAGTCTTTTCTACGCACCACCACCGATCGTCGATGAACGCACGTGAACGTCGACGGGAAAAACTAGAACGTCGACGAGCTCGTGAAGCCCCCCAAGGTGCTGGCGACCTCGATACACAACGGAGGAGTCGTGACCATCCGGAGCCGTTTCTGTATCCCATTCCGCTGTATTTTGTGCCAATCGGTGGGTGCGCTATGGGTGTTGGTGGCGTTGTGGGCGGTGGTGCTCCGTTCGGGGGTGCCCAGTGTGCTACTGTATGTGGTTCGTTCGTGTCATCGTTTCTGGGTTGCCTATTCACTGTTATATCAAGGGTGTTGGAGGTAGCTGTGGTTTCGGGACTGCTAGAGGCTTTGGTGGGGGTGGCCTTTGTAAAAATGGACTCGGGAGTGGCGGCGGCGATGGGGGCGGCGGTGCATGTGGTGGTGGATGTGGTGGAGGATGTTGATCAAATCCTGGAAGACTGTTTGGATACCCTTGTAACAATCATATTATCTCGTGACTTCAATTCATCATGTGTCTAAGATTTGTTTTTCCCTCAGTACAGGCCTGCAATGCGGTGCTAGCCTGGGCCCGCACGCCACATTCCAGCGTTTTCCTAAACCATCTGAATCTTGTTGAGTCGAGCTTGGCCAGCCAGTTACTACTTGTGTATTTCTATCGTGGAGAACAGTTGAACTACCAAGTGTTGTTATGGCCAAGCCAGGCAGGCACGCCACGGCTTTATGCTTGATTCCTCACCCATGAATTGAATGCTTACTATGATACAGTGTCCGTAAGTCATCCACCACCTTATCCCAATGGTACAGTGACACCACCAATATGCTGACGCTGCCAACTTGCAGACACTGCTAATTCGCCGATGGGGTGCTGTCACCATCTCGCTGACAGCACCAACTACAGTGCCAACCATGACTTGCTGATGATACTATCCACTCGCTGGCACCACCAACTCACTCTTGAATGCTGCCAACTCATGGACGCCACCGTGAGACTAAAATGGAAATCAACGCTAGGAACAGGTTACTGGCAGTGGATGGCGAGAGTGGAAAATCCAGGGAGTGGCGGACGACAAAAAAGCATGAACTGCATCGGCATAGTTTGATCTGCCACTGCGCACGCTGGCTCTCCTGTTCAACTACTGTTCAACTACGACGAGGTTGGTGATCAATATATTGATTCCGCTGGAGCCTAGCCCCGGCAACTTCTAACCAATCCTTCTGGGCTGATCAGTACTGCCGGACGGCTCCTTCCATGCGATACCACTGTCGTCGAATGCCCTACCAGTGGCCATTCTTTCCGAGACGCCTTCAGACGAATTACCGAATGCATCTCGGCACTTTCCCACTGCAGGTTTAACAACTTGGTGGTTAGTGGCAAAGAAGAACGACAAGGACCCAGTTTCAGACAAGCCTGATCGACCTTGCAAAAAAAAGTTACATTACTCCGGTCTTGCCAGTCCTCGATCCCACAGCGAATCGTTACTGTGAATGCAGGCCGACAGGCGTTGGGCGCTCTCGCTTGAACTCGCCCGTTGTATCCAACGCGAGTCCACTGCAAAAAAAAAAAGGTTCGTCTTCCCTCAAGTCCGTTCGCAGTCATGCATTCCATGTCACAGCGTAAACTTATTACTAAGGTTGCAGCCCCCAGCCATCCGAACAAGACGAGACGCCCCTCATGGCGGACTACAAATATCCCGCGACGGGAGGGAAAAGGCGGCGCAGGTAGGCGAAGCATCAACGTGCGAATCAAGCAGGTGGAGGTGCCGAAGATCTGACCCAACCAAGATCGCGTGGACCCGCGGACGGGACTGCGGGCGGGACAGGGGATCACGATGAATGGGCCAAATAGGGTTCGCGTCCAGTGCGAGATGTCGGACCGAAAAGGAGATTTAATGATGACGATCAAATTTTAGATCCCTATCGACCGCTACCAAGTACTGCCACAAACCCATCAAATGTTTCAAATATTGTCATGCGAGGGGCGAACAGAAAGCATCAAGCCTAACGTACTAAATTCCCATCCGCTCGTGGTTCTTCTCTGGCCAAGAACATTCATCATACCCTTGTGACACTCCACATCATGCGCCACGTCGGCAGGCCACTGGTGGTCTTGGATCCGATTGGTACCAATTTCGCATCAAGTTTCACGCTGTCAGGAGGGAAAACTGCCTCATCAAAGCCCCCTATGTCATCCACTGCATCCACACCAGTACCGTTCTGGGTGGTCGACCCGGCCACCCACATTTCCTTCCAAGACTCCGGATCATGGCAAAACATTTTAACGTCCGTATCATAGGCGACGGTACCCTTGCTGGGCAACCCCATATGAATACCAAATATGACACTGCCCTTCTCGGGAGACAAAAGTCTCCCCACGGCGTGTGCAAGCTGACGTTGACCTTCCTCTTGGAAAAGCTAAAAACAGGATATCAGTTGCTGGAAAGTCCAGAGGTGGATGGTGTGAGACTGACATGGAAGAGTGAGCTAGCCCAAATAGCTGAAACATTTCCACGGAGCTCATTCAGCGTGCTGATGTTCGACAAGTTTACCTCCGTGAGAGGTGTAGATCCACTCTTAAAAGGGGACAGGAAAGCTGGGTCGAAGACGTCTCCGGCCAAAAACGTCGCTGGAAACGAATCGGGGGTGGAACGGAAGAGTGCATGTCCAAAATCCCAGAGCTCTGGTCATGATTCGAAAATCGAATGTCAGAAGCTAGACAACGAAAGCAAGAACTTGATTTCACCTGGATTCAAGTCAGACGCGATGATCTGTTTGGCAGGAAAGCCATCCAATGCAAGCTTGCGTGCGGCGTTGGCAACTGAAAGATCGACGTGAAGCACCTTCATACACGTAGGTGACGCAAGGACGTACGTCCACATCCCAAATCAAGGAACAAAGCTCCTTCGCGTTCTTGACCAAGTTTCAAGACGTCGTTGTAAACGGGCAGCTGGGGTATCTCGACACTTGGGAGTACATGAGACATCAACATATGGTCTAGATAACGGCGGACATACGCTAAAAAGGATAAAAAACGTATGCAAGGGTAAGGGGCCGCCTGGAAAGCAAGGTGGGTAACAGAAAAGGTAAGCAATCCTCCTTGAGGACGTACAGCATACGCTCGTTCTTGGACGTCTAAAATGTGTTCCTTGAGTTGATCATCATCATGGATACCAGTGGTGGACTTGTAGAACGCCAAAGATTCTGCGTTCAACTTGTAAAAGCCAGGAATGATGGGGGGTGGTGTGGAAGAAGGATCCATGGTGTACTGGTTGAGAATGGGAGCGAATGGAATATTGTAGGGAGGCCCATCGGTGAAGTGAGTTTAAATGTTGTACATTATGGGCCGCTTCCGAAGCTGTTCTGTACCCCTGTCAGGAAAAAACGCCACAGATCAGTGTAGGCTAAGCGCTACCCGCGGGTGTTGGGCGGCGCCGGTGACGACCGCGATCATTTGCAGTCAAGAGCTGTTGTGTTGCTGTCGGGTGACCCGATCGAGTAGTCTGAAGTCACGTGCCAGGGGAAACGTTCAATATCATGATTATCCAGGTACACAAGGTTCAGAGTGGCCTCGTGGTGAGAAATGCACATATGGGTAAGCTTGACTTAACTCTTGTGGGGCTTTGGGGGCGGTGTCAATCACGCAACGTAGTCGCTGGGACAACACTGCCTGAAGGTCGATTGTATGTAGGACAGGAATTTAGGTGTGCCTTTGCCTTGGAGTACGGTGGCTGACTCAGGAATAGTCAGCCTCCAATGATAGACTTGATGATGGATATCTACAAGGACCCGTTGGATCGCGTCGTCTAGGCTTGGCGTGGTAAGTATCCGGCGGCCGTTGCAGTGTACATAGAACCAAATAGTGAACCTTGTCGTCACGAATGCTATTTCTGTTCGACTCGTTTTTTTACCGAGGCAATTGGTGGATCTCTAGCACCTTGCCAAAACCACGTGACCGCATTTTATAGGTCGAAAAAACAGTTAGAAATTTTCTATAGATGCTGTAAATAATACAGGAGCTGTAGTACACTTGTATCTACAGGAATTAGGAGTCGTGTTTGACAAATGAAAGGTCAACTTTTCGAGGATCGAGCGTTCGTACGCGGGCTGTGATTGGATGGCGGTAACGTATCAACGTAATGTAGCTTAATTAACTTTCGTTGCTCTCGTGCCCTCGCCTGCAATGGACTTTAATATTTCAATATTTTTTCGCACACACGCCGGTGCAGTCCGACATGGACATGTGAAAGTGGCAAAGTAGGCACTTCCCCCGGGCCAAGTTCTACACATTTCTGCAACAATCCTCCAGTACCCTCGAGTTTACTCCCCGTCGCTTGCACAATTCCTGTCGGGTTACCATTTCTCCGGGAAAGCACCTTCAAGAACCAGCAGTCCACCGCCGGCAAATCCAATTCCCTGATGGCTTCTCCCGTGTTCAACTGCGTGATGATGACGGTTGTGCTCTCTGGAAGATGTACTATTCTGTATTGACATTTCGGGAGCCACCGTCCCCGGCAGCATCTACCCATCCTTCTGGACTGAGTTACCGCCGAGTGTCCTACCAAGTCATTTTTGCGCTTTCCGATGTTGAAAATGGCAAAGAAGGTGATGGACCTGGCTTCGGACAAGCCTGATCGAATCACTCCGATCCTGTCAGTCCTTGATCCCATCGAGTGAGTGCTGTGAATATGGCGCCTTTGAGGATGATTGACCGCGGGTAGACGTCAGGCGACGAGTGCTCTCCCTTGTCACATCTGACATATGGTTCAAGCGAGTCCACTGCGACACCAAGCGTCCGTCGTCCCTCGAGTTTGTTCGCAGTCACCACAGGGTAAAATTCCCTGCCAATCCAGCCATCTGAACAAGGACGTCTCTCACAGCGGGCAAGGTGCTGCAGATCCAAAGGAAGTATGCCCCGTGTGTCTCTTTCCCGGTGATGATAACCTCTCGTCATCCCCCCCCTCCCCCATTAGGCGCAGCAAGCAAAATCGTTGGTGTAACGGTGCGCGTACCTTTCTTTAGACTGTTAAACTCGCGGTGAATTAACATCATCCAAGATCAGGAAACGCCACTGCGACGTCCACGGTGAATGTCGTGTTTCGGATCAGGTGATGGGGGATATGATGGGAACGCATCAATTCCATGCCATGCGATGCATGTAGGTACTACGCTGGATCATGATCGTGCAAGTTCCACGGTCGATCCAAAGCGGCATACTTTGCCACATGTTACTTGCCTGCATCTAATCGGCCTTTGGGCAGTGTCGTCCGACCTCCGCGGTTCGCGCAATGAGAGCGCCCCCAAAGCCGCACAAGAGCTAAGCCAAGCCCACGCACACCTGCATTCCCTATCGCGGGGCTCTGAACATGCGTACCTGGATACGATACACCGCTCCCTCGCTTCTGAAGGCGTGTGGCCCACAGGCAACCCAAACCCAGATGGGGCAAGTGTTGGGCGTCTTTCCTGGTCGGGACTCAGACTGATGGGAACCGAATTAGCCATTTACCTGACACCGGCACGTCGCAGGCTGGCACACGAGCATAAAGACGCCATGGGTGTATGGGCCAGCGTCGTTGTATCCATCCAAGTTAGACGACTGCGAGTAACTTCCAGTGGAGAACCCGACGGACTGGGTTTCTCCCCTGGCACGTGGCTTCAATCACCGGACCTGCCAGAAAATCTGATAGATTTTTGCGTGCCTGGCAGGGCCCCCTGATAAAGCGGTACATGCTACAGTCGACTCCTTCCTAACAGATACCTCTCGGGATAGCCCCAAAGCTATGGGTTACTAAGGAGTATGTTAGCAGGAAGGTCGTATGGTGGGTGAACCGAGGCAATTTGTGATATGCAAGGTATGTGTTATGAGGGAGTCGACTGTACTACTAACAGGGACAGAAACAGTTCATCACCCTCTTGGGAGCATAAGTGCACGATGAACTGTAGAGGAAATCAGTGTTCGTCCTTAAGAGACTGACACAAAAAACGCATATATGATGATAGCATACGTAGTAATCAGACCCGTTCTATCTCACCTAAACCAACGGTATTTAATCGGTGGGGAGGAGGGGCATAGCGACAAATATCATACGAAAGGAGCTTTCTTAAGCATCATCCGTGAGCCAAAGCAAATATCGATCTCGTCACAAACGGTGTGCAATGAACGGAAGGTGTGGAGGGGGGAGTCATCTATACCACGAGACAGACAGCATACAAGGGAGGAGAACCAGGGAAACGGGATAGCGGGCACAGTCCGATTCAATTAACCAACAAACTCGACCGCGCGCTATAAAACAACGTCTCCGAGGTCGACACGGTGGACATACTGTCCTGACTCGGATGTCTCCCGTTTGTATCGTGTGTCTTCCGAAACACCGTGACGTGATTCTTGACGAGCTTGTCCGAGGCAGCCGCCGGGGGTGCGATGACTTCACGATCGTCCTCTGGGACGCTCACCTCGTCGAACCACCCATAAACGTGCCATCCAGACGCCCGCTTGCCACGACCACCAGCTAAATCCAACCCACCAACATGCGGCCCCAAGCTCGCAGGCGACGCAGGCCTGTCCACAGGTAGCGGTATGCTCTCCTCCGGATCCAAAGGGCAAACGACTGAAGGAGGCGTAGACAATGTCGGGGACGGACTTGGCGTAGGCAGTTGCATCCCAGCCCGCGTCTCGGTCGTCTCCGCCGTGTCAGCGAGCGTACACTCGCTGTCGGGTCCCTCAACGGATTCAACGGTCGGTGTGCCGGCACGGGCCTTCAGCGGCATGCAGAGCGTCCAGTCTTCACCCTGGACTTCCTCCAAACCATCCTCCGATTTAAGTTTGGGTGTCAGAGGTGGCGATAGCAAAATCTTCTGCCCGGGTACGTCTGTGCAGAATGGAAGTGACAAGGTCCAGTCTGCGGATGCTCCCGGTGCTTTGGAATCCACGCTCGACAGAATGGGTGCAGAATGACGCCGTTCACGAGGAACCAGCAGCTCGGAGCTCGGCATGGGTGTGACGAGACCACAGTCAGTGGAAAGGGTGGGATGGCGGACAGTAGCCGCGCTTGACCTGCGTCTAGGCTTGGGAATCGGGGCGGCGTCCACGTTTACGTCCGCGTGGATCTGGACGCGTTTCGTACCCAGCGATGCGTTCGATTTCGATCTCGACCCGAGTAATAAAATACTCTTTGTACGGCGAACTTGAACGTTGTCCGCGGCTTCGATGACCCCGATGCTCGTCGGCCGTTTAAGTTCGCTAGATCGCTTCTTTTCCGCTTTCGGCGGCGAAGGTGGCGTGGGCGTTTTGCCGGCGAGCGACTTGAGCGACTTTGTCGGCGACGCTGGCGGACTAGGAAGCACCGCACGAACACTGTTGACCCAGCTCAGTCGCGAGGGCAATCGCAAACCTCCTGGGGACGAAGGAGGCAGTGCAGTGGCAGAATTTGATGGCGCTCCGGTAATGGTTGAACGCGGAGGTGACAATGTTGCTGGATGCAGACTCGTATTCATCGATATTTTGCTCAACAGCGGGGGAAGGGGAGGAACTGGAGGGACAGATGATGGTACAGCGGGTAGAGGGCCAGTGGGTGGTGGTCGAGGCAGCGGCGGCGGGGTCAGTGATCGCGATATAGCCCGCTTACGTTGCCGAGGGGGAAGACCCAAAGTAGATGCGGATTCCAGATTTGACGGTGAGGCAATGCCTGGAAACACTGCGGAGATGCGCGCAGTGGGCGGCGTAGGAGGCATACGTGGGAGGCAGGTTTCTGAGCCTCCCGATATCATCGTCGGGGACGTGGGAAATGAACCCTCCACTACAGGGGACGTCGGGGACGACGTAGAGACAAGGGAAACCGAAGATTCGGTCTCTGAAGGAGCGTGCGGTGCGACACCAACAGCAGGACGCAACGTAAGAATACCCACGCTCCGTGATGGCACAACGAGTGACAGACGGTGCAGGCGCCCCCTCTGCGCATGCAACGGACCGTTTTGGATCTCGGCAAGGGGCAGCGGTGCCCGTGAACCGAATGTCGAAGCTCGGGGAGTGGGATCTTCATCAAAGCTTTCGGCTTCAGAGTGTGAGGCTTCGGTATCTTCAAAAGACGGCCGAGTCAAGCTTCTTTGACTAGAGATCACCGAACCAGACTCGACCGTGCTACAGCTGCTACTAGCAAGAATGCTGGTAGTACCAAAAACTGCATCCAATGGGGTCGCAGAAGTATAACAACCCGAGTCAGTCGGCGGATCACTGGCGTGTGGCGGAGAAATCGTGACGGGAGACGAGTCCGTAACTTTGAACACGTGATCATTCTGGGTCGGTTCGTCCGCGTTCCGCGAAGTAACTTGGAAAAGCCGCTCATGGGCAGGGAGTAAAGAACCAAGGCTTGACGTTGAAGCGCCAGCGAGTGACGTAATCGAGTACGGGGAGGTGGGGCGATACACACCAGGGTCGTCGACCTCCTGCTAAATTTGAGTGAACAAACAAGCAAACATGGCAAGTGGATGTGCGAACAGTGGCATTGACCTCGTCCTTAGTGGGACGGTTCTTTCGAGGAGAGCGGGAGAACGGCCACCCGATCATCTTACGCGGTGTCTCGGAAAGGTTCTCGGGAGGGCACTGCCGTGAATCCCCCTGCTGTCCAGGCGTGGGTATGGGGCGAGAAAAGATGCGCTGGAAAGATGACGGTCGGGGGTGAGTTTTTTGGGGAGTTTCGGAAAAGACAGCGATGTTATCAACGAGTGACTGCGGGGAAGTGGAGGCGTTAGCAATGTCAAGGGACTCGCTGACCAGATGGCTGAACTCCTTCATTGAAAGAGTGAGCTTCCGAGTTCTGGTCATGGAGGGGGAGGGAGGAGGGTGGGAATCAAAGAGAAGTGACAGTGGGAGCGCAAGAGGCCAAAGTTTGACAAGACCAGGGTCGACTCGCTTTTGAAATCGCTGACCCGCCACACGATTTGTAGATCATGACGTTCCCTCCTAACACGGATTCGGTTATATGGCGACTTTTTCTTCGAAACGGCGACAGTATTGATCCAGAGCAACTCTTTTGTCGCTCACCGAAGACGACAAGTACGTCAATCGATCCTGGGAAGCCTCATCAAAGACCGGCTGCGCATCGCTTCCGAACAATATTTAACACGCTCAGACTTCCCTCGGCCCCGCGAATGCACAAAACAACAACGTTTCATGGTGATGCGCGAACGTTCGCGGAATCTCTGTGCAGACTCGACAGACATACAACTTTCCAACTTACACGAATTAAATGGTCGAATAGGGTAGTACACTAAACGGGTCAAGCCGAAACCAACGGACCCGAACTCACAACCGGACTTCCCAGTTACACAATCGTGAATCTGTTCCATAGTTCACGTCAGTGCACACTCTTACAATAAAGTGGATGGGTCACGCACGCCTGGCTTCTCCAATCCTTACCGATGGCTGCCTTTTCTTCGCTCTCCGATATACGACTGACCCATCCAGAGGGGTGCCCAGTATCAATCACAGAAGAACGTTTGCTGGAGACGAGTTTGAATTGTGACTTGCTCTCGGATGACCGAATGCTGTGTTCTTCCTTGTGGCGTTTAAATAACTGAAGGGGAAGTGAATGAAGTCCCGGCGAGCTGAAAGCCTGTGACACTCACCTCTTGCAACACCTGTGTCCGGTCCGTCTCACCGCTCGCTTTCGCCTCTTCCATGCGATCTCTGACTGAGACCAACTGTCCATCGATGTACTCCATTCCTGTCTTTATGGCGCCAGCGATCGCTCTCTTGATCTGCCTCTTGACTAGGCCGGTTGCAAGGGGCTTCATTGTCTTATACAGCAAGTCGTGCTTCGAGTCACGTATACTGAACCTGAGCGAACCGACTTTGACGTGTACATCCTTGACTTTGAAAACAGAGCTTCGATCCTTGCCTGCCGACACGAGATGGACAACGGCTGTCAGACCAGAGCCTCCGATAACGACCCCCGCCATTCCCGAATCCGTGACTTTCGGAAAGCCTGTCTTCTTACGGAAGAAGAAGGCAACGTCGCGCATGTCCGCCTGCATCTGACCGAATGTGAACGTGAATTCATGGTGATGCTCGTCGGAAATACTGTTGTATGGGCTGAACTTGAGATAGTTATGAGCGACTAAAGTGATGATGTTCGGGAACAGATTGCGACCCTGAAGGGTAAGGTTCTCGAGAACGAGGTCCAATGCATCATCGGAATACTCGATACGCGGAATTGGAAGGTATCCAACCTGTTGTTCTTGTGAGAGGATTGAACGTATGATAGTCAATATACATACCTTGTCCACTAGCGTCGGTACAATCACACTACGGATATCCGACCACAATCCTGACTTGAACTTGAGACTTCCTTCGTTATCAAAGAGCAAGTCCCGTGTCAGCCGGGCCCAGTCCTCCCCAAACCGCTTATTGAGTGGATCTTCACCCATGGCGGAAAACCATTTGCCAATGGAGTTGAATAAATTGTCAAAGTGTGTTCGGTACTTCAGGTCCCAGAATTTCCTGCCAGACTCGCGGATTTCTTTGCCCTCACGACCGCAGTCGTCCTCAAGGACGTAGCCAGACTCTAACAATAACTACAAAGCGTCACTGAAGTGCAAGAACAAACCACAATTTTACATACCTTGCGAATGAAGGTATTCAAGTGCTTAAACCATGCACGAAACTCCTCATCCCGACGAGCATCGTCATTAAGTGCGTCAATAGAATCAAAGATGAGGTGCATTGTTTGCCCATTAGCAAAGCGCTCGAGAAGTTGTCGCAGTTCTGAAGTCGTTTGTCGAAGAGCGGGATCCTGAAAGAAGGTCAACGGACGGATTCTACACCAAAAGAAACCTCAGTACATTGATAATGTTACCGGCGCGCTCTTTCCCTTTCTCGCCCACACCCTGGCCGAGCTCCGCATACTCCTCGGCAACAGACAGAAGCCATTTGATTGCGTCCTGGTAATCGTTATGCTTTTGACATTCAACAATAACCTTCTTGCCGCGATATATAAACCGGTCTCGTCGTTCGGCGGGGAAGTACTCGTCCGTCAGGAAATGTTTCCCTTTCTGAATTTGCTCTGTCGCGCGCGTTTTCTGATTTTCCGTGAATCTGTCCTTGAATGACGTGAGACAACCCGGAAACAACAACAATGATGACGCAATCGACCAACTTTGACACCCAGAAAGCGTTCCTTGAAGTCGCGCTTCTTCCCCTCACTGACGGTTTCCTCTGGTGGGCGTTCTGATGATACCCCAGTAGTTCCGCTACGCAGCACGTGAAGTTCGGAAATACGGAGACATGAATAACTTACTGCCGCGGCTCGACGACCCCCTTTGCCTTTTGGCTCGTCTGCTGTGCCTGTTCCGTGGGTTCTTGAGCTGGGCGAACCGCTTTCTGTCCTTCGGGAGCTTGGCGTACACTTTCCTCTTCAGCCTGGGTTTTCCCGAACAAGGGTTCATCGGCGTGTGGGTGGTGCTCAACATGAGCATCAGTGTGTGGAATGACCACGTCAAGTACTGGTGTTTCTCCTGTACCGGTTTTCCGTCCGCCCTTGGTGACAAACTCGCCCTCTGAAGTAGGCTCGTCCACACGGGAAAGTTCCTCTTTATCTGGCCGAAGAGCCTCAGCTGCCTTCGCTGCCCCTTTCGCCAGAAGGTCACGCCCAACTACCGAAAAGTCTGAGAGAAGTTTCCGAACTTCTGAGTTCGTGAGTACTAGCGAAAGCAGAGTACGAAGATGTCGCACAGCTTTAAGTTCAAGTGAATGAGACACAAAGACTTGAGAAGGATACGTGTATGCGCGCACCTATGCGACTGTCTTCGGACAACTTCCCACGATCAACTTCGTGGGCTGTCCCGGGGGCTGCTTCACCGCTCACTATACCTACATCGCGGGTACGCCAGACGAAGTTCTGAAAGAGTTCATCGGCATTCTTCTGCTTCACAATGAGACGGGCGGTGTCGATAATATCGCGAGAATCTTGGATAAGCGTCTTTCCTTCTGGCGACAACTTGGTGATGTCAACGGGTTCAGCATGTCGGAGATAGGACAACGCCTTGTCGATTTGGGCGTTATCAGGCATGCGACCTTGCCTAAAAGCCTCGATGACTCCATATAATTTGATCTTTATACGCTCTTAGTCTAAGGTGTTTCTAGTAGGGCCCATCTGCAAGATGCTTACCTTCCTCTCGATATCGACGGCCTGCGCGTCTTTGTCCGTTGGCGCGGTAACGGAGCCCGCCTGGGGGTGATCGGAGATATCTTGTGGTGCTGGGGGCAACGACATTTGTACGGAAGAAAGGCGAGGAAGGGGAAAATGACCGAGGGTGGGAGCACTGTTTGGTTTATATCTCCTAACGGCGAGACGACGTCATCGGGGGATGAAGTCACGGTGGAGAAGAGTTGCCTTTTGAGGAGTACCCGATTCCGAGGTATAACCCGGCTTCCGACAAGCTCCGTTCTCAGCGACGTCGTGTGCACCACACTGCTCCATGTTTGTTTCCAAAGGGCAGCTCAAGTTCGCCGAATTAAAAGCGGATTGTATTCTTAGCTCTAATTTTTTGGGGCTACATCAAATATACGATGGTGCTGATCAGACGTTGCGCCTGCTGACGTCAGCGCGCGCGAAGTCTGTCCTCGCTGTCAGTTCGTAGTAGACATCCGGAGCGTTTAAACAAACTACTCACCTCACTGGAGAGCACGCTGCATGAACCAACATGGACCATCTGCAATCGAGAGCTACCAATGATATGATGGTTGTCACAAATCCCGCTGGCGGGTTCCGGCGATGGCTAGCTTTCGCCACTCAACCAGTCGGCGCCAGGTTTTCCCGTTTTCTCGACATGTACAAGACAGGTTAAAAAACTTGATAAAGTTTTGTGAGCGAAACGAGCGGCTAGCGCACTTTGTAAACAGTGGCCGTCGGGTGTGGAGACGACATGGCATAAGGATCAATACCCTTGTAGGACGCAGTTAATGAACAAATGGCACAGATTTAATGCACAAAGGGATACCACACCCGCGTCGATGCAAGGTCCTGATGATAGCGTCGTTTTCGCACAAGCGCCATCAAACAGGTCGAGGTAACTCCTGAATCGCCAACCGTATCACGACCGAATTCCTCGTCCGCCTGGTCTCAGATTCTGGCAGTGGGGCAGCAGAACGAGCATGTTTTTGCTGAAGCGGTGCGCTGGTCCTGAGTTGCAGACTGCCAACTTGCAGTCCCAAATGTAAGCGGACTGAAGTCTCGCTATCCTGCGGGCAGGCCAAAGAGTCTGCACAAACCTACACCCAACCAGTATGGGCTCCGAGTCTGTGTCGTGGCAATAGTCATGCATGCAGCTCGAACATGGGTGTGATTTATTACTTTTGCCATGTGCTCGCGCTCGCCAGTGTTTGACACTGTTTGTCTCGAGCGTTATACCCCTCCAAAAAATGGGTTACCCGCTGCTCCTCTTCGAGTTTCTCCCCTTGTTCTTGTCTTTAGCTAGTGCATTATGGGACCACCAGTTCTAATTCTGGACTCTCACTTGAAGGTGTGTTTACAAAGTCCACAAACGCACGCCTGGTCTCGAGTTTTAGCTGAGTTACAGTAATGGAAGAACTTGGTACTTCAAGTTGGTAGTACTCGCTATGTAAAAACCTACGATTGTGCCAACAATCATCCCAGTAATAACTCGTCGTTATGCTGTCATGCTGATGGTGTTTGTCAACCCTTTGGAATGAGCAGGTCCTTGTGGTCTGAACTCTTGAGTAGGATGTCGGTCACTACGCGCGTGACGATGTAGGTGCGGGCGTGTTGGCATGCAGTGACTCACGGATGCAGGCTTGAGGAAGAATACGTGCAAGGGATCTCGGAAATGTTGAACGTTGCGGCCAGGACCAGATCTGCGCGCGCGTCAGGGGCTTGCATGTCGGGATTGACCGCCATTTAGTAGCAGGAAGAGGACATCTCTGACAGAGCTGAAGTCATACGCCAACGCAGTAATTGCTATGCCGCGCATACCATCAGGACTACCCATAGCGTCTGGCCAACGGATAGTCAGATCGCCCCGGTGCAACAGACCACCCTTTCCCATTTGTTTTAACTTGCACGCCACAAGTGCCACTTTGTGATATTCCTGAAATGTCGTTCGCAGGACCGCCGGACAAGATAACATTTATGTTTCCGACCACCGGAGGAGAAGACCGCCCGGTGGGACCTCCCTTGGATATGTCTCTGGTTCCGCAGACATGTCTTTGGTGATCTGCTCACCCGTTCAAGCGCTCATCCGCGCACCCTGCTATTCAAAATACGGATAATCCATCTGTTGAGCGCGTACTAATCAACACGGCAGGTTCTTCCCTCCAACAGCAGCAACAGTGTCTCACCATTGAAGGGCAGATACCATAACGGGCACATTGGAGCAGCATCCGAGGCAGTCGTTTGTATTCAAAGCAACATTGTCCAAGGGACTGGCGTTCAAGGTGTCCGATCCTGACACTATGTCAGAGCACAGACTACGAACTCAGTAGGGTCTTGTGTGAATACCAATGGTCCCTCGCATTTTTGCGACAATCTCCACGAACGCCTTCGAGTGGGAACAGAATAGCATAGTCGAGTCAGCATCCAGGAAAACTCGGGAACAAGCTGAACGGGGCCTAGAACTGTTCGCAGCATCACCAGTACTAGTCAGTGCCATGGACGATGTAGGAACAAAGCAATGGGAACGAGTGAATGGACGTGAGAGGTCGTTACGTAGTGTCGGCTCGGGGTTCGGAGCTATTCCGGAAGGCGTTCAGGAGCACGGATATAGGCCGGGTAGGCGATTAGGTGGTGCCGGTGAGTAGTCAATTCCCTGGCCTCACCAAGCCTGCAGAGCAAGGTCACTCGGCGATCCTGAGGGACTGGGGCAAAATGGCGAACGTGTGTTCTCGTCACCTGAGCTTACTTGACAGCCTGCTGTCCAACTCACGTCTGCTGCACCGGCGGAGAAAAACAATTGACTGCGTGTGTCAACACGCACTCGGTCCCTTCGACTCTCGTACCTTATCATGGCCATGGCTGTTCAGATCGTCCCAGACTCCACGATGTGTAAGTACTGCTTGCACTAGCGAAATAAAGCTGGTGTGCCATTGTGCGTGGCAAGGATTTATGCCAACCATATTTCAGACCTGGTGCTGGCGAACATGTGCGTCAAAACAGACAAGGAGGTCTGCGAGGATGATCTGCAGCTCGAGGAAGAGTTTCTGGGCGTTTTACAAAATTCGGAACGACTACTGCAAGGTGGGCAACAAGACCGCACTCAATGCTGACGCCACCAATCGCATCCGTGGCCTTCTTCGCTGATGACTGTCAACACGGATGCCACCACTCCAACAGCACTTGTGATGCCCTTGCGGGACATGCTCGCGCCATCGGGTCTCGCTGGCACCATCACATTTGAAGTGTTGAGGCCATGGCAGGTTAGAAGTTCATTCATCCGATCATTATGCGGCTCAACAGTCCGCACTGCTCTGTCTCTATGCTGACGCCGTTCATAAAGCTACCACCCAATTGGATATTTGCTGCCACAACGATTGCACCGCTGTCACGCAGATCCAACACACTTGTTGGTACGATGGCACCTGCTTGCAATCGGGCAGCTCTTCACTGCCTCCAGTGCCTCAAGCTGCATGACGTGCAGCGGCCGTTGGAAGAAGGTCCAGATCGTTCAGTGCACGCGGCTCGATCCTATTCCATGATGTGACTCCAAGTTAAGTTTGATCCGTTAGTCTAGCATTACTACTGATGGTTGTATTACTGGTATTGGTACTTGGAGGGTCTTGAAACTGAATTTCAATCTTTCGGTATCCAGGACTAGCATGCCATCAATCCGAATCAGTCATCTTGAGCTTCTCCATCGTATGATACTGATTCAATTGCGGCATGATCGTTGCCTTCCCGCCACACTTAGCTATCCAATTATATTACGGTAATATCAGGTTCTGGTTTCCAATCAAGGCTGATTTGGCTGAACTAGGGCATTCATATGATGCAAAAAAACAAAATGGCGTCTTTTTGACGAAAAACCGCTCGGAGAACTATCGGGAGGAAATTTTCGAGTTTCCGACGATCTCTGCCTGGAGGCGGCCCCACAACCTCACCCCAAAGTCTGGTGATATAGGCCACAAAGCTCAAGTTGTTCTGCCAATCACAGCTCAGTACGCCCAACATGATTTTAACTAAGCGTAGTTCCAAGATAGTGCACCACCCAGTGACTCATTCTCATCCTCAGGGGTTGTGATCCTGCGGAAACAAAATTGTCGGCTGTGTTTCGTCACACCCTTAACGTGACGGAGGATAACAATGATTAACCATGTCCGTAATATCGTCGCACTTCCGCAGTACACACTTGCCGGCCAATTGAAAATATCCGATCTAAGCGATTACCCGAACGAGTGTGCGACCAGCCTGAGGCTGTCCGGGGTCCGGTATTGGGGAGAGAACGTTCGTCCGCCTACCGGTAGGATTGGATGTCAGATCGCGAGAAACTTAATAATTCCACTTTGTTCAGTTGCCACACTGCTGTGCACGGAAACGGGATTTGTTGGTGTTCCTGAATCCCCTTTCCAAGTATACATGCATATAATACCGAGGGAACCTGGATTAGCTTGGTCCGCATCTGAGCGCTCCCCTTTACCCCACATCCCCTCCGCTCTTCTACACCGCTGATGTTTAGTGATCCTGTCAGCTTCTCTGGTGACACACGTGTCGAGGTGCTGATTTACGATTTCAACCCTTTGTGTTGTATTAATACTCGACAGGTCATTACCGTCCTAGCGAACTGCGGGAGAGACACCGATAGAGCCAGGCAGGCTCTGGTGACGTGGATTCGACACAAACAAGGCAAAGGTCGTACCACCGAACACATCTTGGTTAAACTCCGAGATATCGAATCAAAGGCCGGTGTTTATTTGTTAATTTGAACCAGGATCACAGTTGACGTTCTCCAAGTTCATCAAGGATATCAGCCTGCACGATGCCTTCCGCGATGCCAGAGCCGAGACATGTCTACCCAGGGCTCCAGATCTCCCACTCCCTCATTTCGTCAGGAGAGGGTCGTATGGACAGGTCCCCGAGTCTGTACCATCCTTCATCACACCGAACGAAACGGGGCGTGGTTCGATGTCTTCTTCATCAATCGAACTTCCCGCGAGTTTGACACAGCAAACCAGTCCATCCATCTCTCCCTTGCACCTTTCGTGGGACTCCTCACAAATGTCGGGAATTCTCCATCGGACATCCGACACGAGTCGACACATCTCATTTCCTCGAGGTGTCCCACGTGTCCCACAGTCTCGTACGCCACGAATTCAAATCCCTCCCCACCGGTCACCACAATCACCCTCCAAATCGCCAATCACGCCTTCCTCAGAAGAGCCAGAAGTTCATTACGGATATCGCTACGTACTGCCAGCGGAAACGTCTCCTCGATCCAATAGCCTAGTAACTCCAGTTTCTGTCAGCCCCCCAGAATTCTCGCTGTCACCAATCTCTTGTGACCAAAAGGTGAATTCTGGCAGACGTTCTTCTCATGGCCTCGTTTCTCCCCCTCCTTCAGGACGGATACAGGTTCCCCGTCCTCGGTCGCAACGAAGCATCCCCTGTTCATCGCATGCCTCTTCCTCAGACGAGTCAGACCTTCATCATGGAAGATATCGCTCTATGTCCCAGCCAATTCGACCCATGTCACCGGGTCACCGTCGAGGAACGCCACCAAAGACTATCGCTCCGGATGTACCCTTGCCCCCCATCCCATCTGATGACCAAGGGGTAGATTCGGATAGCAGCAAGTCCAAGAAAAGTAAAAGCCTATCCGCTGAGCAGCCTCCCACACCCATGCGATCCCATTATTCGTATTCACCCACTCCTGCACGCCCACTGCCAGTTCAGCCCGTCCCAAGCCCTGTTCCGGATTCGGACGAGTCGGAGCCCACTGACTCATTCTGCGGAAGCTCGTTACGACGAAATTGGCAGGCATCGAATGGAGACCTTCCATTGGATGTCGTTGTCCGACAGGATAGCCCGGTATACATGTTCCGAGATGACCACGCTAGCCCAACCAATGTTGGCCCTCCCCCTGCATATCTTGATCAGCGTGGGACTTATTCTCCATCTGACACGCCAACATATGGCAACTCCCTCGATAGAGTTATCGATGAATGCGGGGGGTCCCCTAAGCTTCGTCTCGTGGTCTCCAAGTGTGTCAAGTTTCAGCGTGGGTATGAGCCTCCGTACTGGCAAACCTGTCTCCAGGCTTGTGGAGTGGATGCGGAAGCAGCTAGCCGCCTGGTGGATGAGATGTGCAAGCAGGTAGACTGGGCTGCATCGTCCCAGAGAGCAGTTTGATATACAACTATGCATTTGCAACAATCTTTTTTTTTTGTTCGAGTATTATACATGTTCATGTAGCATTAGCTTTCTGTACATACTTTCACCTAGGAACCACTGTCGATGATGCGCTGATTTCCCAGGTTGTATATAGTACGGTCGCTGTCAGGTTAGTTAGTTTTGCGTAGTCTGCCCTTGCCTTTAGGCCTTACACGTCGCCGCCACATATTCACTGTCCACCCTCCTTTTACGTCATTTATATATGCTGGTGCTGACTCCGATTGTAGATGAATCCGGAGAAATGCCCCGTTATTTAAAACCTAAATTTTGCACCCATTTCTCAGTAGGGCATCTAGCGGGCTCCTACCCACCGCTACTGGAGTGTTCGAGGCAATCTACTTGGGCGGTAGTAGAGAATTCCGAGTGGCTGTGAACAAATTGAAACCCAGCACAACCTCAATCCTCAAACACACATGTGCTGGGTTTCAATTTGTTCACAGCCATTCGGAATTCTCCACTACCGGCTAGTAGATCGCCTTGAACACTCCAGCAGCGGTGGGTTAGGAGCCCGGGTAGCCAGCAGTCGTGAACATTCCTCTGCAGGGACTCCTCACTTGCGGGTCGCACGTTGCTACGCTCAATTTTAAAGTAACCTGACTGGAACTCCCCAACCCCTCGAACGTGCTCGTAGAAAGTTTAATCTGTCTATTTATGTCCTACGTCGCGCATCACCTTCCTGGTTTCACTAACCGTTTTTCTCCCACAGAAGAGGGGGGAAATGTGGGAAAACCCTTGGTTCCCCTTGTGATTCTCCCCTCTTCCCATGCTCGTTAGTGTTAACCCAAGGACCAGGTCTATCTGGCCCCCACGGCTCTTGCCCGAGGTAACGTCCCCAGAACCTTGGAGCCGTCAGACCCCTACCCTTTCGACTCGCCCAGTTGTCCAGCACACCTACCATATCGGTGCGTAGGTTAAGATAGCTGGCAACGAGCCATTAACCGTCCTACGTCAGACTTAGTTATTACGTCGCATGTGTTATCCCAGCTGACTGGGGCATTTTCGGCACCACCAACTATCCCCGATGTCAGTGTCAATTTTAACTCATAAGGTGGGGGACCAAGAACGTCCCTATAACGAGAAATATCGGGGCTGTGCGCCATCTTTTCATCTAGCCATTCAAGCATCATACGTTACCCAATTACTTTCTCGATTTGATGGGCGGTGACGAAGCTGACAAAGGTCTTACGATCATGTCGACGTGTCGGCGCTACGGCCAGTCGCACAAGTCGCGAGGACCACTTGTGAACCGTTACACCTGATGCACGATCGGATAAGTGTAGGTAACTTAGTTTACACATACCCAAAAACAAATGCCCCCTAGGAAAAAGAAAAAGTTAGCAATAAATATTCTACAACATTGTGAAAAAATGTATTCCACTTTGTTGAAGAAACTTAGGCATCCGAAAGAGGAAGAATAAGTCCACTTAGCTTATCTAAAATAATAATGAAAGGTCTGTCATGGCAACAAACTAAACAACATATTCTGAAAAAGGTGTTGGCTTAGTTGCTTAATCCGAGTTTGGGCATGAATGTCAAAAATATTCTGACTGAGTTCCCAATACTTATCCGCTCTCACGGGGTAAGTATTGCGAACTTAGTCAGAATATTTTTGCCACCCATGCCCAAACCTGGATTAAGCAACTAAGCCAACACCTTTTTCAGAATATGTTGTTTAATTTGTTGCCATGGCAGACCTTTCATTATTTTTTTAGATAAGCTAAGTGAACTTATTCTTCCCCTTTCGGAAGCCTAAGTTTCTTCAACAAAGTGGAATACATTTTTCCACAATGTTGTAGAACATTTATTGTTAACTTTTTCTTTTTCCTAGGGGGCATTTGTTTTCGGGTATGTGTAAACTAAGTTACCCGCACTTATCCGATCGTGCATCAGGTGTTATCTTTCTGGTCGGTCGGTGTGCGGACGTCAAGTGATGTCAACGTTAATGTTCTGCGGCTCCAAACACTGATCGGGTTCTGCAGCCATCTTTTCATTCTACCATTCGTGCATCATACATTGCTCACTCGACCCCCCGTCATGGTGCGGTGCCGACGATTCTGACAAAGGCTTTACGAACTTCGTCGGCGTGTCGGCGATCAGTGACCACTTGTGAGCCATTATCTCGAGCGTGAGGACGCCAAGGGAAACCCAGGCTTCACATACTTGACCGGATTCCATGTGTGGTAATTGTTCCCCCCCTCAACCCTAGAGCCCGCAGTTTATACACCTGTCTCCCCGACTCATCGCAACGGTTCAATTGATCTTGTGCCTTGTAGGAATGGCACAACAGCACAGCCTGCATGTACAATCACGGTACGGGTGAAACGTTCGGGGGACAAGCAGGGGCCGAACCTGGGTAACTGGACTTTGCATCGAACGTTCCAACCAGACGGTTTTTCAAGCATCTAGATCGCTATTTTTTGTGATGTGCATGTAAACGGCCACTCTTCGACGTTCGGACATACATAACCTGATGGGTCGGTTATCCGACCGATTTATGGAGAATAATGTGAGTAGACATGCGCTCTTCACCGTCTTTCTGAGGTTGCTCTCCCACAGGAGTCTCGAATCGGGAATAAAATGATCGCACGTGCGATGCGAAGTTGCCAGTGGCCCATGGGAACGGGGTAACCTGAACCAAGACTATCGTAAAGGTGGCATTTTTGCTATTGGGCCCAGCGAGGTTAATTCCATTGAATTGAATTCGACGCGACTGAATCGAGACTAACTGTTAATATATACTTATCCGTATACCGGCGCTTTATGAACGAGGGACGGTAATAACCTAAATGTGGGCTAAGCCTGACAGCCAAGGGAGAAACATGGGAAGACATGGTTCCCTAATCTTCACAGTCATCAAGTTTACGTTTTTTTCCCTGTGGGTGGCCGGGGTCTGTCGGCGTTAGGAGAGACTCGCTTCTGCGTGTGCTCCGAGACGAAGAAGGTACGTGATCGCGAGCACCGATACTGTTATCGGTGCCACGCGACCGTGTCCGGGAGTTCGTCCATACCGCGCTCCTGAGTGCATAAACCAGGGTTGGAGGGTTGACTGCAGCAGAAGCCTCAGCATCGTCCACGTCCACCGAACCTGCCGTTTGCAGAGCTTTCGCGTTGTCAGCCGTCGCTCCAGGCGTCTCCGCACTCGGAGTCAGCGATGTGCCCCCACGTCCGCGTCCGCGACCACGTGCATTGCGAGGGCCGCGAGGCCGGGTCCCCCCGCAACGCGGGGCCCTACCCCCCATATTCATAGTCTCGGAAGTAGTAATTTGGGACGTCGAACTATCTGGGTTGGCCAAGGTCGACTCGGAACCGCTCGTGGCGGGGAC
>JBBPRR010000296.1:0-28461 GCA_038093115.1 Hortiboletus flavorubellus
TCAATTCATCGCAGCTGATACCGCTGTCACGGGGCTGCACATCAAGCTCGTAAACTTCATCCTACACGGCATCCCCAACGCTGCGAATCCTCTTGATTGTTATCCGTGCGCTCTGGCGAACCAAAATAATTAGTCTTCGTCAGTCGTGTGTTACACGTAGATTGAACGAACTTGGAAGTAATCAAATCACCTTCCGGATAATGAACGCGATAGTTATCCATCGTCCACGGCCAGACAATCTCCCCTAATTTAGCGCGATCGGGATCATACACCAATACCTCATCGTCACAATGGATGTACGTGTCGAGATTGATCCATGAATCTACTAGGGTGGAAACATCTGCACGATACACCCTTGCGGCCAAAACATGGCCATTGACCAGTTGTGCACGAGCCGTGGTTAGATGAAAGTTGGTGGACCCCCACACTAGTTTACCTAGCCACACGCGAGGAAAAGCACTGCGCCATCAGTAAAAAGCATAGCAGCGAACGCATTGTGGAACTTGTCCAAGTGCTCACCATTGTCGTTTCCGATGTAACTCGACAGATCAAGCTCCGATAGACCGAGTTCATCGCTAAAGTATTGTAACCATCTACCATCTCGCAACGACATGTCGATCTTGCTCATATACAAGCTAGTGATTTGGCGGGTTGGTGCTGGTTCATTTCCAGCGTCATCTTTCTGAAAATTCGCCCGGGTTTCGTGCGCAGTGTTTTGCTGGTGTCCCGGTAGGTCCACTGGAGGCTGATCAGGCTTTTTGCAAATAGCCTTGTGTGCCTTCCAATCGCGTGTCTGACATTCTTTAGAGCAATATCTGGCAGCATGGCATCTAGAGCAGAGTTTGAGTTGGTCCCGTCGGCCACAAATTGCGCATGTGTCCATCTGCAATGTTTGAAAAACCCATACATGATATCGGACGAATGCGAATGTAATACGACACACCTTGCCAGTGACTGTCACAGGCTCGAGACCGACCAATGGTGCGGACAGGACCTATTGGCTGTGGGTCACGATGGAATGGTCTGTTTGTTGGTCTATCTAGGCGCTCCAGTCCCAATGCTTGTATCACAAAGGACCCCGGGGCACCCATGTATGTATGTTTGATGGTGAACTTTCCATAAAAATATGTTACCATCGAGAAGCGATGATCAATGTAATACCATGCATCAGTTTCCTCTCACATATCTAATACCTCTTGAAGGGTGTCTCAATTAGAAAGTATACTCAGTAACATTATGGAGGCGTCGTCGTCGGAGCTGCTAAACGGCGTTGTCACCAAACAGCCTCCGATCAAACCCTATGATCATGCACGCTCGAAAGCAACCCAATCCAAGTGCCTCATTGTCGGGTATTTACTTCTGTTTGTGACTTGCCCAAGCTATCACGGTAATTACTGTGGTGTTACTAGCACCGTCGACGCATGGGCCATTGTACTGACAGTATTAACATGATGGACACAGGGTTACCGCCAGTGGTTTTGAGAGTATCAAGTCCTCTGATTTTATCCTGCCGCTGAAGTGTATTGGGGTAAGTTACTCTCGTTCGATGTGCAGCTAACCAGCCGTACTAGTAGATGGTTTTACGCCGTCAAACTAAAGGCGCCGTTGATGGATGCCTCGAGGTAGCTGAGGTTTTCCGTGTCCTTCACACGCTCTGGTTTTCTCATCGATCCGCTATCGTTTCTCGATAAGACCCTTGTACAGTATGTGTGCTCTGCATTGCAGCCCTCTTCGTTTAAAAGGCAAGTTGGACAGATAGCAACGATGAAGCAAAACAAGGGGCGAGGCTTGATAACGTCCTTCAAAGAATGGAAAAATTTATTTGGGAAGGTACGATCGTAGCTGGGATTCGCCTGACGCTCGTCTCAACGTCTTTACAGAACGATGGATGGAACAAGGTCCTTGATGACCTCGCCACAGCCCCGCCTGGCACTCGTGCGTGGCCCCATCCCACAAAGGACCATAATGTCTCGTTTCGCATTGACTACGGATTAAGTTTTACGGGATCCGATGGACGTCCCTATCGAAACCTCGAACTGCGAGTCAATGAGAAAAGCAAGAATCCCAGGGTTGCTGCAGTTGCCAATGCAGACTCTAACCAGGTATTGGCGATAATCACAGTCCCCGCAGACTCTCCGCCCGGTGCTGGTGAATTCATGGAGAAACTAGGTAAACTATTGAGGTAAGATGTGATCTTCATTACCGTGCTGGGGCGCTAGCTTATAATTTAATGTCTCGTTTCACATTGATTGTGGGCCAAGTTTTACGGGATCCGATGGCTATCCCTCTCAAAACCTTGAACTGCAGGCCGATAAGAAAGGCAAGGACCCCAGAGTTGCTGCCGTTGCCAACGCAGACTCTCACCGGGTATTGGCGACGACCACAGTCCCCGCAAAAGACTCTTGTACAGTATGCGTGCTCTGCGCTGCAGCCCTCTTTATTTAACAGGCAGATCGGACAGATAGGAACGATGGGGCCAAGCAAGGGGCGAGACTTGATAACGTCCTTCAATGAGTGGAAAAAGTTATTTGGGAAGGTACGACCCCAGCTGGGATTCGCCTGACACTCGCCTCAATGTCTTTACAGAGCGATGGATGGGACAAGGTCCTTGATAACCTCGCCACAGCCCCGCCTGGCACGCGCGCGTGGCCCAATCGCACAAAGGACCATAATGCCTCGTTTCGCATTGATTACGGATTACGTTTTACGGGATCCGATGGAAGTCCCTATCGAAACCTTGAACTGCGAGTCAATGAGAAAAGCATGGGCCCCGGGGTTTCTGTGGTTGCCGATGCAGACTCTAACCAGGTATTGGCGATAATCACAGTCCCTGCAGACTCTCCGCCCGGTGTTGGTGAATTCATGGAGAGACTAGGTAAACTATTGAGGTAAGATGTAATCTTCATTGTTGTGCCGCGGCTCTAGCTTATGATATAATGTCTCGTTTCGCATTGATAATGGGCCAGTTTTACGGGATCTGATGGCCATCCCTCTCAAAACCTTGAACTGCAGGCCGATGAGAAAGGCAAGGACCCCAGAGTTGCTGCCGTTGTCAATGCAGACTCTCACCGGGTATTGGCGATGACCACAGCCCCTGCAAAAGACTCTCGTACAGTATGTGTGCTCTGCGCTGCAACCCTCTTCATCTAACAAGCGGATCGGACAGATAGCAACAATGGGGCGAGGCAAGGTGCAAGGCTTGAAAACGTCCTTCAAAAAATGGAAACAGTTATTTGGAAAGGTACGATCGCAACTGGGATTCGCCTGACATTCGTCTCAGTGTCTTTACAGAACGATGGATGGGACAAGGTCCTTGATAACCTCGCCACAGCCGCACCTGGCACGCGCGCGTGGCCCAATCGCACAAAGGACCACAATGTCTCGTTTCGCATTGATTATGGACCAAGTTTTATGGGACCCGATGGACGTCCCTATCGAAACCTTGACCTGCAGGCCAATAAGAAAACCAAGGACCCTAGAGCTGCTGCCGTTGCCAATACAGACTCTCATCAGGTATTGGCGACGATCACAGTCCCTGCAGACTCCCCGCCCGATGCTGATGAATTCGTGGAGAAATTAGGTCAACTATTGATCTGATCTTCGTTATTGTGCCGCGGCTCTAGCTTGTGATAGTCAATTGAAGGACAGCTACTCCGAGGTTAGGAGGCATTCAGTCTGACTTGCTCATTCGTGAATACCATTGTTACGTAGTATATCATGTATGATACTTTGAACTTTGAAGACGGGGAATATATGCTGCGTCGACTTCACGTGATCCGTACAACATGTAGAGTACTTTGGGTGTGGATAGAAGAGTCTGCACTCGCGTCCATGACCCAGCTTTCGCACACCCAAACCTCACAATGACCCAAGTTCTTCATCGTCTTCGCGAGCTTCCGTCCGGTGTCCGAACGCTCAGGATATGCAGGGTTAAACGTAGTGACGCTCATGGTTCGGACTCGGCACGCGCAGCTCAGGCGAAAGACTCAAAGAATGGCCAATTTTTTCAGTACACGTCCGGAAGATGGATTTACAATGAGCGAGAACGTGAGCGATATGTTTCCTCTCAAAAGCGCTCTTGATTCGCAAGCCCTCGCAGAGATGCGTATTCGATATACGACTTTTAACGTAGACGCCCTCGAGCGAATCGCCGCCACGGCGGCCGGCGCGGAACGTTGTGTTCAGACGGTCAAGATAGCCGAAGGTGACGATCAACGATGTCGTCTTTGACTTCATAACCTCTTCAGACTAGGCTCTTTCAATAAACTTTTCCTGTTAACCTTGGACAATGACATCAAGTTGATCGCCAAGATTCCTTGTCCGGTCGTGGCACCCCGTCGTCTCTGCACCGCCAGCGAAGTCGCGACCATGGACTACGCAAGGAATGTACTCGGTCTAGCTGTTCCACGCGTCCTGAGCTGGAGCGCAGATGCGGACGCGTCTGAGGTGGGGACCGAGTACATTCTCATGGAACACGTGCAAGGCGTGGAGTTGTATAAGCGGATGGACAAGTTCAAGCGCGAAGCGACTCACTTTGTGGACCAGCTCATCGATGTGGAGTGCAAGTTTGCTCGACATCGTTTCTCTCAGATAGGGAGTCTGTATTACAAGGAGGACGTTCCCCCCGAATTGCAACAACGTCCGCTCTATGCAGAGGGCGTGGAGGGAGGCGGCTCTGATCGATTTCGCATTGGACCCTTGGTCGACTGGGATATCTGGCGGGGAGAGAGGAGCCGCTTGGATGCTGATCATGGCCCTTGTCAGTTTCGCTTTCGCGCCGGATACACACCTTTGACTCTGATTTTCAGGGCCGGATACGTTGTCCTACATCAAGGCAATTGTAGACATTGAAAAGCAGTGGTTGTCCAGGTTTGCCGTCCCACGCAAGCGTCGCGACCCGTTTCGTCGTCCTGGCAGCGAGAACGTTCCTGATGCTCATGTCCGTCTCCTGAACAACTTTCTCGAGGTCGTGCCCAACATTCTTCCCCCTGACGAGCTCTGCGCCCCGGTGCTTTGGCACATTGACCTTCACGCCTCCAACATTTTCGTCCCTTCCGAAGGTTCGCCCGACATATTAGGCTTGATCGATTGGCAAGGCATCAGCGTCCGACCGCTCTTTTTACAAGCCTCCTTTGCAGCGTGCGTGCGATACGAAGGAGACGACCGCATCACCATTCCTCCTGGCATGGCCGCACCGACACTTCCCGCGGATTTCGAGAGTTTTTCAGAGGAGGACAAGGAACATTTGAAAGGCCAAGAACGACTCGCCATCATCCACAAGTACTACGAGACGCGCGTCATGCAGCGTAATCCCCTCTACTTTGCGTCGCAGACGTATCCCCACATCGAGCATGTGATACCGCCGATACTCAGTGCGTCGCGGACGTGGTACGAAGGTATGCATCCTATGCGACAGGTGCTACTGGAACTTCAAGATGCTTGGGAGGACGTCGCGCCTGGCAAGCCCTTTTCTGTCCGATGGGGTAAACATGAGATTGAGAAACATCGGGAGGCATATCCCAAGTTGAAAGAGTACGAGGAGCGTGTCGAGAAGGTGGTCCAGGGATTGCAGCTGGAAGGTGACGGGTGGGTGACGAACGAACGGTACGATGAAGTGATGCGACGAAACAAGGATATCAAGAGAAACTGGAGCTCGAAAAAGTTGGGAGGGCCATACCCATTCCAGGACGGCGGTCGGTCGTGGTTTCTTTCATGATCGTCGAACGATCTACGGTAAGAGAGAATTCACCCTAGTGATGCATACTCCCAACAGACTAGACCGGTAGAGTACTATCTTCGTTTTCGTTGTTACAATATCTAAGATACCAGCCCATAGCTTCCAGTTTATTGCCCGGAAACATCTCTCGACCATGCCATGGAAATATTTCCATACCCCAGAAAATAAGATTATATGTACCGCCAGTGGCCGCCCTACATTTATCGAATAACGGTCCTTGGAACCCAGACGGTCCCAAAATAACCAGGATATACCCTATACAAACATGACCTATGATAATCTACCATTCCGGATTCGAAAAAATACATCACCATCCGTACCGCTATAGTTCGGTCTCGTCACCGAACGGATCCCAATCAAACGGCTTGTCTTCAAATATGTGGTGCCGTTTTTTGCCGTCCTTGTTCTCCGCGAGCTGGTCCTCTTCTTCATCAGACAAGCCAGCATCTTTCATACCATCTTTGGTCAACTTCAAAAGGCGTTTTCGTTCATAATCAATACGTCGGCGCGTCGACGGTTCAGCGGGAAATGGCGTGACCGGATTCGAAGAGACGGTGAATGGGGAAGACGACGCCACCTCGTAAAGCGGTAGTGTCGAACACGACTTTCAGACAAGGTCAGCCTGAATTCAGTGGCTGTGCAATGCTGGCATACCATATCTGGATCTAGCTCGCCTTCGGCATCTTCATCTTCATCGTCGACCTCGCTGCCTCGGGCTGCACGCTCTTTTTCCTCTTCAGCTTTAAGGTATCTTTCGAATGTGCCGATTCTATTCCACCGCAGTGTCTCGATGGAACCCATTCGAAGTGTTCCATCGGGATTGGACAAGGAAAGGGAAGCATTGGAGAAGAAGACAAAAGGCATATTGCCGACACCTTTTCTTCCCTGGATCTTCTTCGTGTTCACCGTGATATGTATCTGTATTTCTGCGTTGTGATGCTAGCGTATGTCGGTCACACTGCTCGAAACTGTAGAGCAGGATGCTCACATAGACCATACCTCTTGCGAGGTCACCTCCTTTCGGCCAGACCTTGGAAAGGGTAAAGTCTTCCTCGGCCTCCCACTTCCACTCTTCACCCGCGCCTTCGTCGTCGAGCCAGAGACTATCCCCCGAGTCGTTCCCAGGATAATGATAAGGGTCGCGCACGGTAGACGCCTTGGCCCACGTCTGCGCCGACTTGATCCGTCCCGCGCACCCCATCTTGACCTTCCGCTGTATCTCAAATAGATGGCCGACCGGATCTTCCAATTCGACTTGCTTTCCCTTGCTCGAAGACGACACGGTCGACGGACGTCGAGCTGTCCGTCGCACACTGTACGGCTCGACGATCTCGGCATCCGTCGCGGGATCAAAGATGTACTGGATGAGTTTTCGAATGTGGGCAAGAGTGTAGTTGAGAGGGACTTGGACGATGCGATATATGCCCTCTTTGTCGATATCCCGACCGTCGACACGGGGATGGACGAACTGGAAGCGGAGGGGAAGATGCTTCGAGAAGGAGGTCGGGCGGGGAAGGGTGGTGCCCTGGGTCAGGCGACGGATGCGACCAAAGGGGTTGGTGGGCGAGTCTGCGGGCACTTTCCAGTTGTACGCGGGCGTGCGGGGCGTGGCGAGCACGGACGACGAGGAGGGGACTGGCGAGGACGGAGGGAGCGAACCAGCCAACTGGCGTCTTTTCGGGCCACGGGAGGGTGTGTACGACGGCGCGCTGGGAGATTCGTCGAGGGATCGCTTTGGGGGCATGTTGATGGCTCTTGCCGACTCGTGAAAAAGTGTAATGACTTGGGTTCAACAACTCGCCGCGATCACGTGACTATCACATGACCGCGTAGTTAGGCGACGCGCCACGACACGACTGATGGGCGCAGTTAGGAGTCATTTAACATCCAGTGCAAATACACACGAAAGTGGGTCGGCGGACATAGCCAACATAGTAACACACTAGCCATTCGGGTTTTGTTGTCGGCGTAGGCTTCCGTCGCGGAGTCCCGTACGGCCTCAGGCCTCAAGGCCGTTGCGTGTTCCGCACAGGATGTTGGACACCCCTATAAAAACTTGTTGGCTGGCGATGGCGCCCGGTAGACTCAACAACGTTCCTCGTCGCCACTAGCATGAGTACCAGCACCCTTTCCCTCTTCTGTAACATTCTTGGAATCATCGAAGCTGCTATATCGCTCTCTGCGTTCCTCATCCACATATTTCGATCTCACCTGCCAAGGAACAAGATCAAAGAATTGGAGCACTTGATGGATGAGACGGAGACGTTTTTCACAAATACTGTCGAGAAAGGGCTCCTCGCTGAACCAGATATTATTCAGACTCGTCGTGAACTCTCAATGTAGGGTTCGTTTTGCCCGCCTTCTCGTGTTTTCATAATGATATTACTTCCCGTAGGCTGCGGACGCAAACACTTGATTTAAAATCCCGGGTATACAGCATAACCACATTCCGCGAGGATTGTCTCGAACTCCTCCGAGGGACCTCGTCATACATCGGAGAGACATGCGAATACCTCCAGAAGCTTAGAGCCAGAGTCGTCGTTCGTGTGCTCGTCTTGGCTCTTGATATCGTATTCTGACCTTGAGTCGTTTGAACAGGCGTCCAGTGAGAAAGAATGCCGAAGACTTATGGAGGATGATCGGGACCTTCGTACCTCTTCTCTTCCTTTTCTCCCTTGCAACCCTGCCCCCGAGCGCCAAGACAGCCCTCCGCCATCCGTTCAGATCCCTCGTCCTGCTGTGCATCCCCCCATACTTCCAGGGAGGAAATCACACTACGCGCAGCGAACCTTCCATCCTACTAGTGAGTCCTGGAAGTTGGGCTGTGGCACGCACCTGTCTCAAACATCTGTACAGATCCACCCAGCAATCTCGCGCGAGGTGACCCGGATGTACGAATAGTTGACACACATTCTTGTGTATCAAATATTCATACTTCCGTCACTCTCGAGCCAAGCGCCTGAGTGTTGGTGGATAACAAGATCACCAGCGATGGTTGATCAGACAGCCACCTTACGAGTTCGTTCTCCGACTTCGGACTCTGCCGGGGTGCCTTCCATTCTTGGACATGCTTATTGTTTGTAAATGTTGTGTACACTTCCAAGAATGCTTGAATCATGCTTTCACGACGCCGCACCTCGACCCCTGTGTTAGAGTCCATCGTCGATGAGAGGTAACGCGATCTAACTAACGTGTCGCTATGTATCATGCAATGTTACCTTATTGATGGCGGATACATCTGAATCTACTCAGCCATGAGTAATGGATTAGTTCGTGAATGCCATCGACTAGGGTGTCTCGATTCTCTCCTTGCTCACCTCGCCCACACTGGCAGCGACGCTCGCCATCCGCAAATCATACGCAAAGGTCAACAAATAAAACGTAAATCCAAACGCGATCAACCACTCGACCACCCCTCCGACGTTCGGGGCACAATAACACGTCACCCCAAACACGATCCCGAACACCACCAACGTCAGTCCGATCACCGCCTTGGCAACATACGCCCTCTTCAGCTTTTCGATCTCGGCAAAATCGAGCGCGAGCCAACGGAACTCGATCACGGTGAAGATGGCGGAGAGGGATACGCCGACCAAGAAGACGAGGAGAAAGACCATGTGTGTGGTCGGGTACCGTCCCAAGTCGAATCCGGACAGACAGGCGAGACCCAGCATGGCGGTGACAGCACCGGCGATGGCGAGTCGGCCAAAGACACGCTCGCGTCTGCGGAGCTCGGGCGGAAGTCTGCCCTCGTGTCTGAGAAGACGCTCGATCGTGAGCGAGATGACGAGTCCGGGTCCGGTGATGCAGCATGCAACGACAAAGAGGGGTTTTAGGGAGGATGCACCGACATCGGAGATGTAGACGACGGTAACCTGGGTGGGGACGTATTTGGGGCATCCAGAGATAGCCCAGGTCAATAACATTGCAAGGAGGCTAGAGAACCATATGAATGCAGAGAATAACGGGATGACTACAAAGTAGCGATGTCGTTGGCTCAGAAGAGACATTGTACGTGGGGTGGTCGACAAACGTCTCTCACCCACCCTGTTTTTATGACATCGGGCCGGGAGGGGCGGCGACTCTAACATGCTTCGGATTCGTACCCCTTATGGAGTGTCCACCCCTAGCGATAACATGCCACCTCGACAATCAACTTGATGAGACCTTTGAAGCGACCCAAAGAGGAATAGCTCAGTGAAAATGCTTGTCCATCAGTCCTGGACGAACGAGACTAACAACAAAAGGAGTCCATGCAGTGTGAATAAACCCACCCACGGTTGTGTGCAACGTGAAAACCTACCTCCGACAATATTTCTACTTCTGGATAGGTCAACGTTGCTTTCTGTCCTCATTGTCACCACGCATGTCACCTAGACCCTGATCTGTCCCTAATATGAGATGGTTAGGAGAACCAAACATCATCAAATCGTTCCCCGTCTCCCACCCTGCTTCGATCAGAGACTGAACGAAACCAGGTAGCGCTTCGCGAGTTGCCGACAACGTCGAACGTAGGAGATCCACTAGATCGACATTGTCCCCTAAACCGCGTAGCCGTCGTGCGGCTTCGATGGCATGGATCCAAGCCTGAAGTTGATCTATCGGGTGGTACCCGTCCCTGAAGCAGACCAAGGCGTTGACGCCGTGCAGACCATGGCCCTTCCCACCGGCTATAAATAACACGTATCGCTCGTCTGCAAACACGTGAAGGGCGGATGCTATATGTTCCGCAGCACATTGGGATGCAATATTTCGGAACGACGTTCCGAGAATACACCGGCCAATTATTCGCCCTGTGGACGCCTCTCGTAGGCTGCTGGGAGCCCCAAATAGCATCTCTTTCGAAGCAACGTCGGTAGGGGCTGGCGTCTTCTCATAGAGCGTTCCATTCGGCGCTTTGAAGCTAGTCCAAAGGATGCACGCACGTTGCCTGTTGAGCGTGCGGAGAACCACGGAACGAACGGCAAAGTAGTTGAACAACAGGTGGGCTCCGACCAACACGAAAAGTGTGGTATACGTCAAAGCACGCGTGTTGATGTAGGGTATGAGCAGCGTGCCGAGCTGGAAACCATCAATGGAAGGGCGCGGACGACAATCTGGTCCTTACCAACATCCCTGTAAGCCCAACGACGGTCTCCCGGCTTGCGTCCTTTGCACTGACTTCGCCGACATCTCCCTTCCCAGTCAAGGGTGAGGCGAAGTGGTTTGTGAGCGCCGCTTTCGAGCCACCTGCCACAAGTAAACAGAGCGATCTCATACCGCCACTCAAACACAGTGCGATTAGTTGTAATGTAGCACCCGATGGGAGAGGGGACCAATATCTCGAAGGATCAATCGATCCAATGAAAGGGACGACGGTATCCAGTACCGTGGCTGCGTCATTGAATACATCAGCAAGATATCGAAAAGTTTTGGTCTCTGGGTAGAGTGACGTTCCGAAACAATACGCCGCGAGGATGGCTAACCAGAAACTTTAGCTTTTCTCGGGTATGGATAGAACGCTGCCGTCGAAAACCACTTACTTGTGAGGCGGGAGAAGGCATCTTTCAAGACCGTCAATAGAAGAGCATGAGTTGCCGAGGCGGATGCGTCACCGACGCCAACACCTTGTGCGGACACAAAATAGCATCGCAAACGGGAATAGTAATATAAGAAAGACATACCTTCCAAGGCACCCCGAGAGGCCAAAAGTCCCGCGAGCGAGTTACAAAACGCTTGTAGAGCGTTGTAAATCTGATACCTGAGAAACGATACAAACGCTTGTGGTTGCAGGGACCGTCTGCGAGGTCAGGCATAACACACGCACTCGAGGTAATCTAAAGTATCCAAGGTGGTTTGAACTTTGCACGCTATTCAGAAGAGATAAACTCTACCTGGAGATACGCTTGTAGGATAACCGGCAGGAAGGAAGAGGTCAGAAAAAATGTGGTACAAGGACCCCGATCTTGTGTATGTGGCATGCACGTTCTGGGGCGATGAGGATGTGCTGGGAATGGTCTATGATGATACCGATCAGCGTTCTCTGCCCTTCGGGAACATCTCTCCTGCGTACAACTGATGGCGTTTATTAAATTGATCTAGTTTCTCACCTCGGGAGCAGCGCCAGGACTCGTAGGCGGTTTCAGCCGCTGCGATCCGACGGGTATTCTGAACACACGACCGGTATCATCTCGCTCAACCACGACAGCCGCCAAGTTGGTCATTGAGTTCCAGTCGTCCCAGGTCACCTGCTGGGTAAAAGAAATTATGAATGTGTTGGGAAGACGGGACAAAATTTTGCTGTGTTCACTTGGCGGCTTGATCAAGGGGACTCCCAAGTTGAACTCATTTTCGCAGGCTCGCAGACAGGGGCCAGACAGAATTCTGTTACGGACACACTTTTCCAACAATTCTGACAATATAAGACACGACAATCTCGCAACTCGTGAAGCGCAAGCCATATGAGACCTACATATAATGCATCATATCATTGCATCCTGTATAATTCCTACAAGTACAGATAAACCCAGATCCCGACACACTCTACACGACAAACAACGTCACAAACACAGCACCAAAACACGACGAGTGGTATCATGGCCTCAATGCATCAGTGCACCTCGAGGCTTTCGCAACGACTCCGCAATCCCCAGGAACGTCTCTGCGAGTTGGACCTAGCGTCGCGCAAATCGAATCTCCATAAGTATCCATGTAGTTTAGGTATGACGATACACGTGCACGCACCGTATCCAGCGCTCGCCCGTACGACGAGGGGATAGTCGCACCAGCCGGCGCGAGTGGGTCTTTCTGAGCATTTTTCTGCACACCCTCCGCAATCTCAGCCATGCGACGCAGATATACCGAAGAACCATCCGGGCCAAACGACACCGCATGGAACGATACCGCATTTCTGCGTTGTTGGCAAAAGAGAATGCGCGTCAGTTCGAGCGATGGGTATCGAACAAATGGCAATTTTTACCCAAGTCGAACGGCCGCGCGGCACAGATCTTGCATGATGTGGTCACTGATACTACATTCACCATCGGAAAGGAAAATGATAACCGGGAATCTATACCAACCGGGTTCTGCCGTCAAAGGGGGGGAAGTGAACGAAGACACGATGTTTACCTTTCAGTGCTCCAACTTTCCTCCATGATCACTTGCGTTCGTTGGATCGCGAGATCAAAGTTAGTACAGCCACCGGCCTCAAAGCCAAGGAGAGTGTTTAAGAGTTGATCCGGTGTGCTCGCAAAATCTTTCACAATCGGGGTTACGACTTCATCGTTAAACAAGGCCACACTGTACGCATCCCGTCGCACGGCGTTCGAGCCCGCAATTGCCGCTGCACGTGCTGTCCAGAAACTATGCAGCGACGAAAGCACAGCACCATATCGATTATTTGAGCAAGCACTTATTCGAGAAGTCGCCGGCGTATTGGGGAGTGGCTGTATATCAGTGCTCCCCATCGAACCAGAACTATTCATAGGAGGATAGTAAGCAAGTCGCTCCTCAAAGCTAACGGAACCTACTGGTCAGCCACGAAGATCCTATAAAACCAAGCCAGGTCAATTTCGTGTGTTACACGCGCACAAGCGGACGAACTCACACATGGAAAGCTGGTTGCATCACGACTGGGTTCCTACATGCAAATTGATGCCCGTCATTCGAGATGTAACCCACTCCCTTAGGCGCGGTGTTGGGTTTCAACAGCGCATGAAAAAGGGGTAAAACACAATAAGAAGGTATAGCTGGACCGCCCCCAGCGGCCGTGTGTTCGGGACCTATCGTTCATGTCCGTGAGACGACCCCCGGGTTGCAAAATGATCTTGGGGACTCGCATACCTCCACACATGGCGTCACTGTCAATGTATGTCAATTCTCGATCATCATAAAAAATACCGGGAACGTACCATTTCCCAAAATTGGCTCGCTCCTCGCTTGAATACGGGTCCTTGAAACCTGTCGAGGGGTATTCAGAAGGACGTTTAGCCAGCACAATCTACCCAAACGCCGCTCACCACTCCGTTTCCAGAACAGATTGTGTGTGAGCACGTCCTTTGCTCGATTGGGATGGGGTTGTATCCTCCTTGTCAGGTGCTGTAGTTCCTTGTCTTCTATACACGCCGCTTCATCGTCCGCGCGACAATAGTCGATGTGAACATGTCGCCCCATCGCCGAGCAAACAAGATTACACATCATCGGTGCACCTTCATCATTTGTAGAGAACTTTCTCCCATCGATTTCTAACGGTACGTCGTCCGGCCCATCCACGGCCCAGCGAGTACGCGACATGGACCCATGACGCGTTTCGTGCTCTTGTTGTGGGTGGCCTTTGAGCGAGTCATTAGCACGCGCCAGAATCCTGGGTCCAATCTTGCAACTCACCCAGAGGTAACGTACAAAAGTAGCCACAGTTTTCGCATCTAAAGGACTGTGAGAGAAAGAATCGGGTATGGCATACTTGACGGTCGTACCTTATTTCGCAAAAGTGAACGACTTTGTTGTCCAGGCTGTGGTTATGGGCTCCCCTGTGCTCTGTAGCACCGGGTGGGATCGGTTTAATGCATTTCAAGCGTTTTGCAACTGTCATTCCGGGGCATCGTTAGATCAATGCAGGAAAGCATACAAAAACTCCAACGAACCCTGAGAATACTGCGGGAGACATCAGTGTCGGAACCAACGACCGAAACCAGAAAACATACCTTGGTATACTGGAACGTTTCGTGTTTGCCCGAAAACGTCGCCTCAATGGAATGGGGCGCCGTGTCAATTTCACATATACCCCGGGCAGCACAGACGGCAGTACACAAGTGCTCTTGTCTGTAGTTCATCGTTGAGGGAGAAATATCATCGCCACATCAACAATACACACACCCACAAAGATGGATCGCGCTCGAGTCGAGACCATGCATATGATCTTGGTCTGCACACAAACGTTTGCACAACTGGCACTGTACAGAACAGAAGCGGGTGTCGCATTGATGGAGGGTATGACCAACATCACTTCAAACGTGCATGTGCATGTGAGTGATATTACCGCAAAGAAAGGAAGTTACCTTGGGATTCGGCACGTCCCAGGACATGAATACACATTTCCATCGACCAGTGGCACGCCAGAGAGATCGCATGGCTGAAAGAACATTACATCAGAATGGACGTTCAAGCAGTCAGTAGAGACCCACCTTGCCACAAGCATGAACAGGAGCCGCGCAAAGATGCTCGTCGTCGATGTGATCAGTCATCTTTTTTTTCTTCGTTAGTCATATAACACCTCGAACGGAAGCACGTACCTTTACGCATACAGCCAGACATCCATGCCTTCCAGATAATTTGCATGATTTCCCACACAAATGCTGGTTCGGGACACATCTACAAAGGAGCATTGGCCGCTGGGCGGTTAGCCAAGGCAGTGAACACGTACATGTGCTTCCCCGCGTGGCCCGCACTATCGCAGTGTAATCAGCACCCGTCCAACATCACAGTCCATACATCACTCACCTCATCGTACATGGCCGATGTTCCTCCTGCTTACGTGACAAACAGAAATCGCACTCGTGCGCGCACAAGTGGTCAGACTGACAGTCGTGCACACCCTCGTGCATCCGACTCTGTACGCACCGCAACTGACATCCCGTACACGTCATCCCACACAATTGAACGGCACCCCTCAAGTCCACGATCGAATTCTCAAAGTGACGTTTCAACTCGTCAATGCACGCGTGGCTCACGCCACTGCCACTTGCAGCCTGGAACCGCGACAAGTTCTGGTCTAACCATTCGCTTACGTGGGCAACCCGCAAGTTCACGATTGTCTCGAGATGCTGGGTCAAGCCTGCGACCCATTCAGCTTCGGTGATGTATTGCCGGGAAGTGTGGCCATCCCAGGCTGTCCGAAGGATCGTGAGCATGCGTTCGCGGGACTCAGACTGATTGCCGCCGCCACCGCCAATGAAGAGTTGATGCTGAGTATCTGGCAGATCGACCGGCATGTCTGTATCCAAATTCTACACGATGAAGTTAGGGTCGTAGCCAGTACGAGTAAGTCATAAGGAACGATACCTTCAGTGGCTCACGCTCTGGGTCGATTTCCGCATATCCAAAGGCAAGCGCATTAGCAAGAAGCGTTGAAATTAGCTGTGCACGGTGAGACGCCGTAGTTTCTGAACAAAGAGCTTGTCACATAGTCCAACCAAGGAAAGGCGTATGATCTTACGAGACATAGCGCCCCAATCGTTCGCCTTGAACAGGAGTAAGCATGACACGTCGTGCCCTATCTTGTAATGAACCACCCTCACCTTCAACTTAGCCATTAACGTCTTCATCACGTGTAAAAACTCCCCCGCCGATCGATGAGTGACTACTTGCTTGTCCAACTGTCGCTTCAACGCGTGGAATAGTCCATAAAACTCCCCTGACTCAATGACTGGCCTGTGTTAATAACCTCGTGAGTTATTTAGGTTCATTCAAGCGCGCCCGATCCTTACCATGGGACAATGTTCAGCTTTCCGGCATGGAGGCGAGTAATGAAATTTGCCTCCCGTTCTCCCTGCACGATCCGTTGGAATTTCAAGGAAAATCTTGCAACGGAACAACATCTATCACGAATGGCACTGTACGAAGTCACGACCATAACTCACTCTTTCACAATCTCAGCCTTGTCCGAGTCAACAACATCCTAAGTCGACGAGGAAACACGCCTCCGCATCAGCCTATCGACGCAGTTGATGCGATGTCCAATCGCGGCAGACCTACCTTGATGATGATGACCAGCGTCGACTGGAATAACGACGGATTCGCGTTGGGATCCAATACCGTCGAACTCGACTGAAACGACTGAAAAAGTCCAGTGATGTCCCGACTGAGCGCGAAATTGTTGCGGAACAGCACCTGGAACATGCAACGTCCTGGGTCAACATCTTGCCTCCCAACCCATGCCACCGCATCCCACTTACCAAGTTAGAGACAGCAGTGTTGAACAAAACGAGCAACGTGTCCTCTTGAGCCGACCTTTCGATACTGTGCACACCTACAAATAAGAAAGTGATGCATGCCAAAGTAAGGCCGAGTGAGTTGCGGAAGAGGCCGTACGGGACTGACCTTCGAAATCGAGCGCAACGACCAAAGCATCCTTGGTCGGCGTAACCGACATCCACACTCCCTCCGTCGTCCGCATCGCAGATCCAGCAAACGACGTATCGACGAGATGATTCAATGCAAAACTCTTCCCGACCGACTGCTCCCCCATTGAGGACACCACCTTGACGGGCTACAATCCGCACCTTGAGTAGGTGAACCCTCGCACTATTGAGAGTAACGATACACACCTTGGATGCCATATACGACTGAAACAACGATTCGTACCACCCAAACGAGAGATTATCCACGATGTGGTTCACGTCCGCACCCAACAACGATCTCTCCAGGTCGGGCGAGTAAACCCCATCTTTGAGTGGCACAAACCGATTGTCCCTTGCCAGCGCGAGGTGGATAGGAATTAAGCATAGGAATTCGACAAGCCATTCGCCCCCGCGGTAAGCCGAGACGTTCCATCCGCGGTTCCGAGTCGAGTTCAAGTACACCCCTCCGCTACACAACTCGGTAGCAAAAACAACAAATGAAGCAGCCGAGACTTGAATAGACTTGAGCATGTCACCCGTTGGTTTCTTCGTCGCCTTCTCAAACACGAGGATCATATCCGTGAAATAGGGCGCATACCGCTGATAGTCACGATCTGTCACAAACACAAGCGTCCGGGCACTTCGGAGACTTGACGAAGAGATCGTTTCGCGCTGCACTGCGGGTAAGACCGGGAAGCGGGTCCAGACCTCGGCATGACAGTCGATAAGACAGTTGTGCACGGTCGCATTTCCTAGCCGTCGAGCAGAAGAACGCTGCGCACCCTTTTCCTTGAACGTAAACTCGGTGACTTTGCGAGTGATATCCAATGCATGCGATCGGCATGCGTGCGCCTCAAAATCGAGCCCCACAATGTGCACCGCCGCTCGGTCGACCAACGATGTGACGACAGGGCCGTTCTCGACCGTGAGTGGGGCCATGTCGAGTGGGATTCCTTCCGCGGAGCCAAAGGTACTCCAGTGATACGCTGTCATTGCCAAGTCGTTCCCCTTGATTTGTGCGACCACCAGACAAGCACCATCGGGTGTCGAGCTTACACTGTATGGCACCTGCTCGAGCTGGAGTATAGCGGGTCTGGTCATTCCCATTCCTCATCAGCAAGATTCACGCAGCATTGAGGAAACCAGGACCAAACGCACCGAAACTGTAGCGTCACCAAAGAATACACTCTCACTTGCGCCTGCGAATCGACGAGGACTAATTCTTCGCTTCCGCTAATAAAGCATGCAAGGCGAATAGACACCCCATCGTTATACCATGCATGCAAGTTGACCGCGCTGCCCAACGCCTGAAATCTGCGCGTTTCGTCGAACACGAAAATGTGCAGTAGGAGCTGTAACCGCGAGGGATCAACAACACGAGTGCAGTAATGTAAGCGAAGACGTACCTTGAACGACGACACCACCGCCAGCATCTGCTTCGACTCGTCATAAGCCAACAGAAACTTGTCCCCGATTTTTTCACGATTGAGGAACTTCCCGCGGCTGCGCGAAATGGCGCCATCCATAGCCTCCAGTCGATCGAGATAGACGCTCAAGTTCCCCGCACGATCCGCGATGACCAGTAAGAGTCTTTCACCTTCGAGCAACTGCGCTCGCCTGCTCAAGATGAAGGCAGAGATCAGCTCAAACTGAATAAATCAAGCCAAGGAAACAGAAACTCACACCACGGAATGACCCAATGGCAATGTAAACCGGTGACTGAACTTGAACTGTGGTGAAGGGGTGGCATTCGGGTTCAGTTGTAACTCGTGTTGATCTTGTGCTGTCAGGTTCATCAAATGCACTGTGTACATTGCCGTCGGGTCTTGTCGTGATGTTCGCGAACCCCAGATTCGATACGACGTTGATGAATATAAACCTTACAGCGCTGATGTTCACTGCACTGCATATCAACGAGACAACTCCACTCACCAAGACCCCACTCCTTTCGAAGCTCATCCGCGTTGTCTATGGACAACGTATACCTACGAACGTCAGTCTCGGGTCGCGATCAACCGACAAGAACGGGCTGGCTACGTACGTGTATGCGCCCTGTGAAGACAAATTATTCACATGCTTGATGAAATCCAACTTGTCCAGCCACTCCTCCGCTCCCTTTGCACTCTCGTGGTTGATCCGCTCTGTACATTCTGCTTCCTGTATTCTGTGCACTGCCGACATGAGCATCTTTACCGTGTTCATGATGCCGACCTCCAAGTGCTCAAATGCGTGCTGCTTTGCCACCTCCGCCCATATTCCGAATCGGGGAATGCGCTTAGCGTACCGCTGCACGTCCTGCCCCAACTGAGCCAGAAATTGTCTGTCGGATATCTGCGCTGCCGCATGTGTCGCGCGTCGAACAAGATCGTCCAGCGCGCATTCAGCAATATTCTCCCGCGAAAACGTCTTCCGTGCCGACCGGAAACCGGAAACCCATGTCGAGGGTTTAAAACTCGATATTGAGTTGTTCTGCTTACTGCCAACCCTGCTATTCCCTTTCACACTCGCCTTGGCTTGTTCCATCTCTCCCTCCAATACGGCCTCCAGGATCTGCAGACATGCTTTCTCATCCAGCTGAGGTTCCTTTTCCAAGAGCGGAACCAGCTCCTTGAACAAACCGATACGGTCCTTGGCAATTCGAACGTCTTTGTCTTTGTGGGAAATATTCCGGAAGCCCTGCCTGAGCTGCTGCTTGACTACGTCATTTGCTTTCGGATAAAACATCAGGATCTTGGATAGGGGTTCTGAAGTTATGGATCAACATGTGTGGATCTCAATCCTCGAAGTGAACCATCACACACCTGGATTATCTACAGGCTTCTCTCCTTCATCCCCATGATAAGCGAATGCCCCTCGATCAAAGCATCTACCACAATGTGGTGTGGGTACACGGACGATAAATATCAAGAAGCACTGTACTCACGGATACAACCGCAGGACTTCATCTAGAATTGCCTCGAATAGCGACCTTCGGAGCATGGGTAACTCCGTTGGCAATCTCGCTGACACGTTCGTAGTCTTCGTCTTGGGACGCATTTCCGACATATGTCGAACGGCGCTAGAATCCTGTTTCCAGCGCCTGCACTCATCTGGAAATCGTTTCTCGAGCCCGGAGCGAACCAAGATCTTTAAGGCCTCATCATTCAGCTCTTCGTTCAAGCAGAGGCGATCGGATGTCCTGTCGACCCCAAGAAGACGAGTGGTGGCTCAGGGTGTGATCACCATGAACAAAAACGTCCACTCACAAGAATACTTCAAGTGGCAAGGCCTCGATCGTACGTGCTTTGAAGTCGTCCTCCAAGACCCTCGCCTGTAGATATTCTACAGTCATAAATCCTTGGATCGTCTCACCAAAGAGTAAAAATGGTGCAATAGGCGCAGGTTTCGTCGAGTCCGGATCTTTGGAAGGTACTTCTGGGGGTGTAATCACTCGCGAAACTGCCTGAAGTTGTAATCCCACACGCCACGCTTGTCAACCGAGGTGTCAGTCACAAAACCAGGACTAACTGACCGTGAAACCCTTGCGAACAGTCACGGACTCTTCCTTCTCGTTGGTCTGTGCGACTTCGAACGTGAACATTCGGTCTGACTCGTCGTGGTCGACTTCACGCCTATCATGCTTGCCTTCATTATCCTCTTCACTCCAAAGGATGGTTTGCGCATGTTCGGGTGAGATCAAAGAGACAATTTGATCACACATCTTTGTTAGGTACCTGTAGGAGATGCATTCCGGCGTTGGTCATTTCGAATAGTGTCAAAATGAACAAACCTCATGAACGTGATGCGATTGCGACAAATAGAAGATGCCGCAGAGTCATCCCAAGTAGTTTGTTCGGGCCAATATAGAACGAAAATTTGATGAGACCCCTCGGTTTGCCCTGGCGTTGTGATGATGTACAGCCCGAACGGAGGGTCGGTTGCGTACGCGCATGGGCATGAGCATCGGAATCAACGAGAAGCTGTGCCGCGCTATCAATGCAGAATCTCAGTATTACGCAGGATGAGCAAGTTTAGCAGGGTGACATACGTGGTCTCGTCGATGGCAGCGAGTTGCAACAGAAATCGAACGATTTCCTCTTTGCTGCCATAGATACCAATAGGTTTGATGACATAATTATCAAGGGCCCTGAAGTTGACTTTGGTCATCGATCCGTATGCACCTGGGCAAACACTATTTATGAATGCCCCGAGGGAGTCTTGGGATATGATGATCTTATCAACTGATACCAAATTAATAAAGAGAATAAGCGTGTAGATCTGACTGGGTACTCACCCAGGCCACCGCTACCCTGCTCCGAGATAAGATCGAGGATGCGATACATGCCTTTGATGGAATAGGCCAAGTCCAACCCATCGCGTTCTAGAGGCGGAGCGTCTACATCCATCTGCCGATTCAAAATCGAACTCGATATTCTAGCTGGATTGAGTAGAATGAACACACCCCGTCATCTAGTGCGTTTTCTTCGTCAATAGAATGGTAGAGACTTTCATCATTATCGGAGTCTGAGCGCACAGGAGATAACAACGGAAGATAAGGCACCAAGTCAGGATCAGACCCAAGTTCAGAGTCCGTGTCCGTGTCCGAAGAGGAGATGTCTTGAACTTGAGAGCGCGCGCGATATGAAGTTCGGTGGAGGACGAGTTCCTCCCTTTCCAAACGCTCTACTAAGGGCGCCACGGGCTTCAGTCTTGGTGGCTGCAAAAGTTGCACGGGACAAACCTTCCGCCTTTCGCTTACCCTTGTCAAGCTTGCCAGGCATGTACGACTCGGAGTCAGAGTCGTCCCCAAAAAGGTTGGAGTGGGATGGTCCCATGGTGGACAACAGAGAGCCTTTGTGAGGAAACCACGACGAGGCGCTAGGCTGGTGATCTGGGAACGAGTTACGGAATACTAGGAACTGGCCCTTGCGTGACCAATCTGGTGGCACACCAGTGACCCACCCAGCCAGCCTGAGTACTAGTCCAATCCCTCAGGCAGGCCGCCCAAGCTCAGACGCGCCGACGACGCACAATATGTTGGTATCCTTTTAATCCCCTTACAAACGTGCTCTTGCTGTCCATGAGGATGTGTGGACGGGGCCCCGGCAGGGGTCATGTATCAGGAAATTGAACGGAAAAATAACGTTGCGCTTGGTGTGTTACATAGCCAATGCCGAACAATGTCGTTAGTAACGGCGTATGATGTCGAGAACAAAGTCGAGCAATGATATGCGGCCATCCCGTAAAATCTGCAATGCCTTTTGAAGTCGGCACTCACGAGTGTATCGCGTATCCGTTGTTTCGGCGTCGGAGTCCATGGTCATGCCAGGATCATACAGCGCCGAGCAGTGGATGTGCTTGGGCTTAGGGCTTATGTAACGTGATAACTAGTTATCCAACGTACGGTAGGCGGTTTCGGCCGCTGCGATCTGACAGGTATTTTGAACACACGACCGGTATCACCTCGCTCAACCACGACAGCCGCCAAGTTGGTCATTGATTTCCAGTCGTCCCAAGTCACCTGCTGGGTAGAAGAAATTATGAATGTGTTGGGAAGACCGTGACGGGACGAATGCTGTAGTCAAAGGGGACTCCCAAGTTGGACTCATTTTCGCAGGCTCGCAGACAGGGGCCAGAAAGTATGGCGTTATCATGGCGCATTCCACGTCCACGGTCGGTCCACTTCCAAACAGACCCTGTGACACGATCGTGCGAGCTATGGAATCAAAAGGGCGGGTAAAAATGTGTTCACCGAGTCTACCCGCAAAGATCCCGGTCAGCGTTTCGTTTGTTACACCTTGACCATGATGACAGGCAACTGTATCGACGGCAGACAAAGGACGTCCGTCGAGCTCGTAGCGGACGTGTGGTTCATCATCATGGGTCTACTGTCTCCGTCCGACGTCGTTTGTTTGAGCCATGTGAGTGACCCCGTTGTAACGATTGACACGGAATAACTAACAAATGGCATGGTTGGATTAGACATGTAAGACGCTCTTCGAGTACTCTCGATTTCACCACGTCTGGCACGGTGCGCTCGACAAACACCGTTTCTTACCCAAGAGTTACCCACATCTCCGCCATGCCCCGACAAACGTCATACGGCGCCAACTCATCACCACTGGACGCCTGGATGCCGCATTCTCTCAAAGTACTCTCAAGCCCATCCGAAGCTATTCCTTCCCGCTCGAATTTCCCGGCCTGTTCCAGGGAATGAAGTTCGTACCCGGAAGTAACTGGCTTGTATTGCTCTTTCACAGCCGGACGCTCAATCCTGCACGTCATTCGAACATATGTTTGTTTAAACCACCGAGGATGGCGTCGACAGACACGATGCCTGCTTCGGTGACGTTGCAGAGCGAGCGGTGTTGGTTACACCTTGGTCCGCGAGACGGTCCATACAAGTCATCACGTGGAGACGATCTGATGCTTTTGCGGACATTTGTAAAAAACGAGTGGGTCATGTTCCATTCTGTGTTATTACGAACCTGTTGATGAGAAGTTGTTTTGTAAGACGAACATTTGCAATTTGCCACCTAGATACGAAGACGCCGTCAGTCAAGATCACCTTGATGGTCCATACCACTTTACGGACGAGGAATTATGTCGCTGCTGGGGACCATCTCGTCTATGGGTGGATCACCGAGGATCGCAAGCACATGGTTCGAATTATGAGGCTTAACGAGGACTATACCAAGCTAGACAAGGATACGGTTGCAGAGATTGACTGCCCTCCAGGGAACGATGGGAGGTTGATGGTAGGTTCGATTTCTCCAGGGGCTTGACTTACATTTACCGGGCTCTTTCAAGGTACGCTACGACTTGCGCTTATCTGGGAAGCGGCCCAGGTTGTTGCTTATAACTACGCGACTGATGGCCGCATATGATATTTCGGATGACGCTTTGACACCCGGATCACCGTTGAAACTACAGACGGTGTGGAAGTATGTTCCCGAAAATATTTCTTTCGGTCGAATACTACACGTTCTCCACGAAAGCGCCATCGTGACGCTGTATGAAGGCAAGATTCGATTTGTCTATCCCGAGATGGACGGTCCCGAACCCAATGCAAAAACGATAGGCACCTACAAAGTATGTGATCGCATTTCCTTTCCCCGCAGGAAGGGGACCTTCACTGATGTCACTTTACTCAGTTCTCGTCGCCGAGACCGCATAATGCCAGTTTCCCGACGGTCTTGACCTCACAGCGAATATTCTGGCCTCTGCGTTTCCCCCGCCCATCACCCACCTCCGCAGGTTCGACACGCCTCATTGAAACAGCAATGATTCCTGCCCCAGGTAACGACGAGTGCCAAATTGACAGGGTACTGGTCGATCATGACGAGCTGGCCTCGTTAAAAAGTAGTCTAGCGTGCGATGCACAAGATTGGGATGAGTTATCGGGGAGGCTGTGTATTCGGTCCGTGAGAAGCAAGTTTCTACACGACGTGTCTTGGCGAAGTATGAGCTGGCATATCACTATCCTGGAGATGGTGTAGAAGTCATGTAGCATGTGGCTGTCTCTTTAGTTTGATTCTCTTATGTTTTTTATTACGAACGTACCAGGATTCTTCGTGGGGGTGACGTGACCTGTAAATTCAATAGAGATCGCCCCGTTCTGCATACCCTGTACTAGCATCGCCAACGTTTGTAAAGTATTGATCATCATTCCCTGACTGAGGGACAGTCTGGTGAGTCTGGTATCCATCCCGATGCCCCACAGACGACGGTCTTTAAAACGTTGAACTTGATACACACCAATAATTCATCGGCGGACGTGTCCGAATAGACACCAAAGGCAAAATCACTTCCATACGATCTGATGCGACTCTGCATGAAAATCGTAGCACGTTGATTGGGATCGATGAATGTTGCCGTGCGTCATCCAGTCTGTCGTGTCGGGTGGGCCAACGGCAGTGTAGTTTGACTTGAATCGACTTACGAGCACAGACAGGCTTGCGAAAATGAGATGCCCAAGTCTTAAGGAATCCGACTGAAAACGAAAATCCTCGGGCCATTTGCGGGACTGCGAAGTAGCGACATATAGTATAGACGGACCTCCGGACAACAAGGTCCTAGGGGAAAATGCAAAAACCTGAGTACCATGTGAGCGATCAAAAGGTTGGAAGAAGACCATACACTTACTCGCCGAAAGCAACCATATCAGAGTCTTCTGCAGGGGACACCGCGAGCCGAAGTTCGCCTCACATGTGTAGCGGCAACCACAACCATGGCTGGGCGTGTCCACCTATACGGCGTCTGCGATCAAGGGTCCTCTCCACAGTTGGAATTGGGCAGGATGGTGCCCTCAAGGAAACGTGGCTCTCCCGTCACTTTCAGAAGGGCGCGTGGCAGGACCCACAGCCAACCTGCACGTCCCACTAGATATGTATGAGGATGGTTCCAAGTCGAATTCGGAGAATCCCGGCCGATTTGCCTGTAGATGCAGTATGTCGCGCGGAAGGTTGAGATGAACTTCGATCAACCACAGCCCGAGGTCAGTAAGAGTGGATGTGTGTATGTCCGGATCCTCAAGCTAGCTTTGATTCTTGATTTTTGAAGGAAGTTCCACGTGAAACCCATGAACCGAACATCATGTTGAAGTAGCACTGCCGAAGTGTTTCATAAATGGATGCGCGGCGTGCTTCTGAGTCGTACGTGTTTACCCGCAGCGCTGGCCACTTACTCCACAACCATCTTGCACCGCTCCAGGCCGTCCTACGGCACCACCAATATCTCATTTCCGTTCGGCGACCGTCTTTGTTGCTGAAAAAAAAAGAACTGTCGGCACAGCAAGGATGGCAATGGACAGTTTTTCCTACACCGACAGCGTTCGTGCTGCGCTCGCCTCATGTCTCCCATGTTTCGCCTCATCGCGCTCGGAGTCTACTTCAAACCCGCCCTCAAACCCAGTGAACGCAGGTCTTTCTTCTACCAGTGCCAGACCATCCTCTTCCAACGACCTCGAGCATCTCCTTCGTGACTCGGATTCGGATGGCATTTCGCTTCACTCCAACTTGGGCGCCACCGCACATCGTAGAGCGAAGCACCGTCGACGGCCCAAGTTCTCTCTCACGCTGTTTGGATACACACTTTTCGGTCGTCCACCAATCTATCTCTCTGACGACGACGACGGGGATGACCTACATAGTAGGAGGGCGAGGGCGCTAATCACCAACTCGTCATCCACGCTCGATTCCGATGCAGCCCCGCTCGATGTGAGCACCATCGAGCGACTAGCATCGCCGGATCACCTCGCAGCGCTTGCTGCACAGCGCGAGATTGAGCGGCAGCGGCTGGAAGCAGAGGAAGAGGCCCGTCGAAAGGCTGAGCGAAGAGCGCGTAGACGTGAACGGAAAGCACGGGCGAGGTCCCCGGCCCTCCTGTCGCTCACCGGTGCATCGCCTCACCCAGACGTCGACACGTTCGAGGGATTCCAGGGGAGCGGAATGGTCTCTACGTCTTTTCCTTTCCGGGCGGTTGAAGTCATCCCAGATCGTCGCGGTCGGGGTGCGGACGGACTCAGTGGGGACGGTGTCTTTGATGGCTCCAACGCCTCACATTCAGGTGACGCTGACGATGCAGATCTAGACGGGGAGCTATACACTCGGAAGAGGCCCTCCAGAGCCTTGAGCGCATCGGGCTCGGATTCACGCTCTCGCACTTCTGCATCGGTCTCCACCGGGGATACGCCTCATATCCAAAACCTCCCAAACCAAACCACCCATCAGTTTGTCCCATACCCACATACAGAGATGCACCTTCCCGCGCCGGCCCAAAAGAAGTCGCATCGCGCGTCAAAGCGGACGTCGACTGTCTCGTCGGTGACATCGCAGTCAACATCGACAACACCTTACACGCCGGTGGAGAGCATCGCAGAGACTCCTGCAGTAGCAGCATTCCCCGCTCCTGCGGAACGGTACCTCCGTGACGGGTATCATGCCGATTTTCCTAGCGTAGGTCTCTCAGGCCAGCGAAGATTCAAGACGCTCGATCCGAGAGCATTTTTGGCGCATCAAGGATAACACCATGAACAAATCCGTGCTGGGTATATCTATGATTCTATAATTCGAAGGGTAGTAGGTTTGATCCATTCGGGGTATGATGAGGTGATGAAGGTCACTTGGATACAGATTTACGACCATCTATGACATACTTTACTGTGACTCTTATTTCCATCTATCGTCTTGTGGTTTTAAATACTTGCCTGACATGCGTAGGTAGTCGAACGAGGAGCGGGCATCCGTTCACAAGCTCTGTTGTCATTGAGAGTTTCAAACAGCACAGCTGACTCGGACACAGGGACATTAGGAGAGCTTGAACTCAGAACGGTGTATTGGTGGCTGAACCCCAGTGAGAAATGACCATATGGGGAAGTGTGTCGTTCTATGTTGTCGTAGGTCATAGCTTGGCATACAGAATGTCCTCCTCCATAGCTTATCATTCCATGTATCCATACGACTAAATAGTTCATTCAGGCTGAAATAGATTCCCATATCTCTTTATTCATCTGGGGATCCTTGATCGCAATCTATGGCATGATAGGTCTACATAGGCTTCGAGTCGGGACAGGAATCCCACTGCCCGCCCACTGCCCCCTGCCACGGCACACCTACCTGCCTCCTCACTACAGCATACCTACTCATCTACCCCCCCACCCACTCAGTTTGACTTGGAGTTGTACATGTCGAGAATGGCGATTTTTGCAACCGTTTCTGCTGTTCCATTTGTCCAAATACCATCTGCAATCTGGCGATCAAACCTGTTAGTTGTAATAAGAAGATATTCATGCATGCATGTACCAGCTTTGTTGCTTTGTCTTTGTATCTCTAAAGCTGAATTAACCACTGGGCGTATGACAATGTTATGGACTTACTGCCTTCAATTCCGCGGAGAGAGCCTCATAACACGTTCCAAATTCTTCTTGTGTTCCACCTGGTTTAACTTGCTTGAGCCATCAGTAAGCGCATAGTGTGCTGAAAATGGATGAGACTATGAAGGACTTCAGCAAGAATCCCTACCATCCAGTCTTGGTGGAAGGAGGCTGCCAGCTTGCTCCTTCTTTCTTGGATGCGGTGCTTTGTGTTCCTCCCATGGCTGCTCCAGAGGGCTTTGAGCTTGAATCCACTGCAGTAATTCCTGACTCTGATGGTAAGATTGTGTTAGATGTCCATAGAATCAAAAAAGAAGAAGAAAGTGTCACTTACCTGCCCAAGGGCCCTGAACATTTGCATTGTCATGACTTGGGCTGATGCTGACTCCTTCTTCCAAGTTGGGTGGTGTTTCTCCTGGTGGACTCGAAGTCACTTGTTGGAAGGTAATTTGGTCGATGGCTATCGTGGGTAATTTCTGTGGCACCATTGCCCTAGTTGAAACAATGTCAGACAACAAGTACAATACATACAGAGAACTCTACAGGGGGTTCTTGAGTTTGATGACCAGTTTTATTGTCTCTGGTAACTGTAATCAGAGTTAGTACTTCATAATCATTCAACTTGGAGGTGATATTACTTACCGCTGACCTGCACCAAAGTGTTTGGATGCGAATACTTAGTTATTGTATATATGATGCTAGACATTTGACCCGAGATTTGAGTTTTCACCTTATTCCCACGGTCCAAATGCTTAGCTAATTGAGGAACATATAGA